>ML098956.1:468-28698 GCA_003697995.1 Taxidea taxus jeffersonii
GGGGGACTCGATCCCAGGACGCTGGGATCATGACCTGAGCTGAAGGCAGCCGCCCAACCAACTGAGCCACCCAGGCATCCCCGTGGAGCAGACTTTTAAAAGTCCTGATTTTGTGCTCCGTTGTTCCGCCACTTGCCGGGAGCCGGCCCCTCTCCCTGCGGTCTATCTTCCAGCCGCGTTGGATTCACTTCTCCGCCGGTCCTACCTTTCAGAAAGTGGTCGATTTTCTGTTTCTAGAATTGTTGCTCTTCTCTTCGGTCTCCTGTTGGATTCGTAGGTGTTTGGATTGGTTTGATAAGCTATCTAGCTGATCTCCTGCTGCCTGATGTCATCTCAGCCTGCTACTTCTCTGCCATCTTGACTCCTCTGGACCAAAACTAACTTTTTAAATAAGACTTCAAAATCTGTAAGCTTTTGCAGGCCAACAGTTGATTCTAATATGAAATGTCTGAAAGGAAGGTTACACATCATAACACGACCCAGATGCAGTGTGTGTGTGTGTGTGTGTTGGGCAGGAAGGAGTGGAACGTAATTGCAGAAAAGCACAGTATTTCAATTCCTTTGCGTGAGCTTCTCTTCTTAGCCCCTTCTAACTAACTAACTAACTAATTACCTCACCCTGATCTGTTTTCCATGATTTTGCTTGTATTGTTCTCCGCTCATGTCCAATCATTCTAGCCCAGACCCCATTCAACAACTTCATTACACAACTATGATAATAGTTATGTATATATTGAACAATGGACATGTGTCAGTTTCTATGATAGGTACTTTACATACATGATAACATTTAATCTCCACAATACCTTGTAAGGATGGTGGAGGGTAATAGGAATAGATTTGGAGAAATAAGCAGGAACCAGATCACGTAGGAACTTGTTGGTCACCAGGAGTGGTCACCAGGGGCAATTTAGATTTCTTTCTGAATGTGAATGTCATTGGAAGGTTTTTTTTTTTTTAAAGATTTTATTTATTTATTTGACAGACAGGGATCACAAGTAGGCAGAGAGGCAGGCACAGAGAGAGGGGGAAGCAGGCTCCCCGCTGAGCAGAGAGCCTGACACGGGGCTCGATCCCAGGACCCTGAGATCATGACCTGAGCCAAAGGCAGAGGCTTTAACCCACTGAGCCACCCTGGTGCCCCATCATTGGAAGGTTTTAAGCAGAGGAATGATATGATGTGATTCACACCATGAAGTGAACTCTTTGAATATCTGGTAGAATGTTGACTGGGTTAGGAGCAGAAACACGGAGACCAGTAAGTAGTTATTGAAATGATCCAGACGAAAGAGAATGGTATCTTTGACCATAGAGGTAGTGATGGAAGGGGCAAGAAGTGCCTGGTTCTGGATATATTATAAAGAAGAGAGTAGACAGTTCTTGCTGATGGATTTGATGTAGAGTGGTGAAGGAAAGAGGCTTAAGGGTGACTCCAAGGTTTTTTGTTTTGTTTTGTTTTGTTTTATTTTTGCCTGAGCAACTGCATAAATGGTGGTGCCATTTACTGTGATGAGGAACACTAGAGGAGGATCTGGAGTGAGAGTGAAAATCAAGAGTTCAACTTTAGGCACATAAAGTTTGGGATGCCTATCAAACACCCAGGGGAGAGGTCAGATATGTAGTTGGATATATGCATCTAGAGCTTGGGAAAGTTTACTGCACTTCTCTCAGTGTTGATGGCTAGAAGTTTATAGGAAGCTATTGACCTGGGGGTAGAAGACCAAAGAAAAACTGTTGGTATGAAGAACTGAATCAAGTTGCCACTGCCTTGCCATATCTTCAGTATCATTATATGTGACAGAAGTCCTGAAAATCTGCAATAAGACCTGGTTCTGGACTGCAGTCCTTGGAATTATGTAAGATCAACACAGAATGCCAATAAAAGGAAGCATGGAGCATAGTGTTGGAGAGAAACGAAATTATATCCTATTCATATGAGCCTCCACACCAAAATTTTAAAATACATAAAAAATTGACACCAAGAAAGACCACTGCAGAAATAAACAATCAGAATGTGAATTCATTCAGAATGAAATGGTTTTATGGAAAGGTCTATCAAAGATTTTTTTAAGTATGTTGGGGATGCTCAAAGAAGTATACAAACAACTTTAATTTAAAAATAGAAGGAATTTAAAGGGGTGCCTGCCTGGCTTAGTTGGTGGAGTGTACGACTCTTGATCTTGGGGTTGTGAGTTTGAGCCCCATGTTGGATGTAGAGATTACTTAAAAATAAAATCTTTAAAAAAATAAATGAAAGTAACAGGAAATTATGGAACAAACAGAAAATAAACAAATGAAAGGTGAGACCAGATGGAAATGAAAGAACCAATTAGAAATCTTGGAAAAGAAAATAATGTCATTTAAAGGCAAACTCAAGAGAGGATATACTTGGGATTGGACACAAAGAGAAAATAGCAGAGTGGCAGTACTGAGGAATGCTAAGTGTAGCACCCAAAGAGAAAGATATTTTAAAAAATCAAAGAGTGAAGAGAAATGGACTATATTGAGAGGAGTTCCAGAGGTGGTAAAGAAGATTGCAGAGAAAGAGTATTTGCTGGTGTAATAGAAAAAATTTCCAGTATTAAAGAAACACCTGAGTCCTTAGTTCTGGAGTGTACTTTGGGTATTGAGCAGGATAAATGAAAATAAATACATAGCTAGGTGCATTGAAGTAGAACTGCAGAACATTAAGGATTAAGATAATACCTTAAAACCTACCAGAAAGAAAAGATTGATTTTTTTAGATTTATTTTTTATTTATTTGTGGGGGAATGAGGGGCAGAGACAGAAAGAGTCTCAAGCAGACTCTGCACTGAATGTGGAACCCAGCGCAGGGCTCGATCTCACAACCCTGAGATCAGGACCCGAGCTGAAACCAAGTGTCAGATGCTTAACTGACTGCACCAACCACCCAAGCATCCCAAAGATTGATTATTTATGAAAGAATAACAATTAGACTCGCAGTAAAAAGAGTCTTTAAAGTGTTAAGGAAACGAATTCTCAAGAGTAAGGGTAGAATAAAGTATTTTTAGGCATGCAGAGACTCACTAAGTTTAGATTCCAGAGATCCTCATTAAAGCAACTCTTGAAAGATGTACTTGCAAAGAAGGAAGGGACGTTAAGATACAAAAAAGTGGTTAAAGCAGAAATAGGTAATATGTTGATATATTTAATTAATTGGATATAAAAACTGGTTTTTTGATGTTTAAATAAATGTAAAATTAATGCTTTAGACAAAATAAAATGAGTGTTCAGTTTGTAGTTATGCTAAAATCTGTCATATTCAGTAGAGGATTGAAAATTCTAAACAATTTTAGACTGTGTCAGAAAAAGGTATAACTTTGTATGTCCTTAGGATAGTAAGGATAACCAGTTAAAAAAGATAGAAGTAGTATCTATAGCTTTGAAATTTACAGAGGAGAAATATATAGAAAACTTTATAAATCCAACTGAATGCAGAAAAGAAGAAAAATGAAACAAAGGAAAGTGATGATAAACAGAAAGCATGAAATTTCTAAAAATGTCAACAATCACTATGAATGTGAACAGACTAAATTTAGCTATGTAGAAGAGACTATCATATTACTTATGAAACAAAGTCAAGCTATATGCTGTTTATAAAATACCTAAAGCCAAACCAACAGAACATTGAAATTAAAGACATACAACAAATATATGCCATCTAAATCTTAATCAAGAAAAGCTAATGAAACAAAATAATATCAAACAAGATAGAATTTGAGAGAAAATGTGTTAATAAAGATAAAGAGGAACATTGCATAAAAACACATCAATTAAAATGTTATAATGGTCTTGTTCCTTACAACATAACCTTAAAATATGTCAAATAAAACTGCTGTGTATAGAGGGAGAATTTAATAAATCCATAATTACAGTAGGAGATTTTAGCATGCCTCCCTTCTAAAGTGGAATAATCAACTGGATAAATGTCCAAGAGAGAATTCAAAATTACTCAGTGTATTAAGAACCAGAAAAAAATTCAACTTCCATGGGAAAAGATAATCAATGAATGCCAAATGCCAAGATGATGCAGTTGTTGAAATGATCTGATAAAGATTTTAAAAGCCACTATAAAATGCTCTAATAAGAAAAGGCAAATGTTTTTGAAATAAATGGAAAGACAAAGAAAAATCCCAGCAAAGAAGTAGGAAATATAAAGAAGAAAAAAATGGAAATTTTGGATCTGTGAAATACAGTAATTGTAATCAAAATATAAGAACTCACTGCCTGGACTCAAAAGTAGAATCAAGGTGAGAGGAAGAGTAAGTTTTCTTGAAGAACAATCAATAGGAATAATTCAATTTTAACAAGAGAGGAAAAATAATATCCAAAAATATATACAGGGGTGTAGGGATCTGTGAAAAAATTCTAAGAAGACTAACACTCATATTGTCAGAATCTCAGGAGGAGGGGTGTGTGGGGGGCAGGAAACATATTTGAAGAAAGAATGAAGGTTTTCAAAATTTGGTGACAGATATAAACCTAGAGATTATAAGAATTCAGAGACCCAGGGTGCCTGGGTGGCTCAGTGGGTTAAAGCCTCTGCTTTCGGCTCAGGTCATGATCTCAGGGTCCTGGGATCCAGCCCTGCATCGGGATCTCTGTTCAGCGGGGAGCCTGCTTCCTTCTCTCTCTCTGTCTGCCTGTCTCTCTGCCTACTTGTGATCTCTCTCTCTCTGTCAAATAAATAAAATCTTAAAAAAAAATTCAGAGACCCTCTAACATTATTCGTAGTTTAAAAAATGATAAATTAGGCTTCATCAGAGTTAAAAATGTTTTTTATGAGAAACATACTGTTAAGAGAATGAAAAGACAGGGTACAGCCTGGGAGAAAATATTTGCAAGTCACATATCCAACAAAGAATTTATAGCCAGAATATGTAAAGAACTTTGAAAACCTAATAATAAGGGTTTAATAAAATAAAATAAAATAAAACCTAATAATAAAGTTTAATAAAAAGGGCAAAACTTGACAGAAGAAAATAAATGCCTGGCAGATAAGCACATCAGTCATCATAGAAATGTAAGTTAAAACCACAACGGGACACTGTGACTCTTGTATTAGAATGAGTGAAATTTTTAAAGATTGCTTCCATATCTTGGCTATTGTAAATAATGCCGCAGTAAGAATAGGAGTGTGTGTTCAAATTAGTGTTTTCACTTTCCTTGGGTAAAAAGATATGGAAGCAGCCTAAATGCCCATCCATTGATGAATGGATAAAGAAGATGTGACATACATATACATATATGTATATATGTATATATATGTGTATATATACAAACACACACATCGACAAGCTTTTTCTTCTTAATGGCTGAGTAATATTCCAATATTCCTATTACTCAGCCATAAAAAAGAATGGAATCTTGTCATGCACCACAACATGGGTAGACCTAGAGGGTATTATGCTAAGTAAAATAAGTTAGATAAATACAATCTTTAAAAATAAATAAATAACAAACGAACAAATAAATAAATAAAATGTCTGCTTTCAAAAAAAAATAAGTTAGACAGAGAAAGACAAATACCATATCATTTCACTTATATGTGGAATCTAAAAAACAAAAGAAATGAACAAACAGAAATAGACTCATTGACACATAGAACAAACTGGTGGTTGCCAGAGGGAAGGGGGTGGGCGATGAGAAAAATAGGTAAAGGAGATTAAGAAGTACAAACTTCCAGTTATAAATTAAGTCATGAGGGTGAAAAGAATAGCAGAGGGAATAGAGTCAATACTATTGTAATAACTTTCTGTGGGGACTACACTTAGGGTGAGCACTGCATAATGTATAGGGTTGCTGAATCACTATGTTATAGATGTATACTTCAGTTTTAAAAAAAGTAACAGGAGTGTGGTAGAGAAAGGATAAGACAATCAAAGGTTAAAAAAAAAGAAATTGATTTACATTCAGGAAAAAAAAGATTGAGTGCATCAAGTGGTGAGGATGTGGAGGAACTAGGACTTCTATACACTGCTGGTGGCACAATCACTTTGGAAAAAAGTTTGGTAGTTTCTTTTCTTTTTTTTATTATGTTCAATTAGCCAAAGTATAGTACATCATTAGTTTTTGATGTTGTGTTCAATGATTCTTTAGAATTTGACAGTTTCTTAAAAAATTAAATACCTACATGTGTTCTAGCTATTCCTAGGTATTTACCCAAAAGAAAAGAAATCATATGTTCATACATAGACCTGTACATGTATGTTTCTAGCACCTTTCTTTGTAATAGCTAAGCACTGGAAACAACTACCTGTTTAACAATGGATGAATGGACAAAGAGTGTATGGCTAAAAAAATTTGTGGAATACTACTCAGCAATAAAAAGCAATGAACTACTGATATACACAATATAGATAACTCAAAATAATTATACACAGTGAAAGAAGGTAATCACAAGAGCATATGCTCTGGGATTTCATTTATATAAAATTATAGAAAATGTAAACAAATGCAAATAGTGGAAAAAATTCAGATTAGTGGTTCCTTGGGGATGGAGTTGTTGGTGGGGAGGAGCGATCATCGAGGGGCATGAGGAAACTCTAAGGGATTGTGATTGGATATATTCACAATTTTGATTTGGTGTGGTGGCTTACCAGATGTATATGTATACTGAAACTTAACAAATTGAACACTTTAAACATAGGCAGTTTATTTTTTTGGTAATGTCTACACCCAACATGGGGCTTGACCTCAGAACCCTGAGATCAAGAATCTCATGCTCTTTCAACTGAGCCAGCCAGATGCCCCTATAGAACATTTTATATATAATTATCACTGTAAAAATCATAAGGAAATTTTGAGAAGATCAAAATACAAACTGAGGGTTGCTGGAGGAGAGGGGGGTGGGGGGATAGGGTGGCTGGGTGATGGACATTGGGGAGGGTAGGTATTGTAGTCACCACTGTGTGTTGTGTAAGACTGATGAATCACAGACCTGTACCCCTGGAACAAATAATACATTATATGTTAATTTTAAAAAACACATGCAAAGTTACAATTTAGGCAACTACGAAATCATACAACCAACGCAAAATTTTGTTTTGATTTTTATTATAGCACTAACATAATGAACAATTAAGGAACACATTTCATTTTTAAAGATATTGTTTATGGGGAGCCTGGGTGGCTCAGTTGGTTAAGCGTCTGTCTTCAGCTCAGGTCATAATCTGTGGGTCCTGACATCAGGCCCTGCATCAGGCTCGCTGCCTGGTGGGGAGTCTGCCCCTCCCCACCTTGTGCATGCGCATGCTCTCACTCTCTCTCTCTCTCTCAAGTAAATAAAATAAAATCTTTTTTAAAAAGATACTATCTAAATTCAGTAAAATATTTTCAAACAAAGTACAAGTTTTATTACGCCCCGAAATTTTACTCCTTTAACTGCACACTTTGTTTCACTGATTTAGACATCAGTAAAAACAAATGATTACATGAAATCACAGCTGAAGTAACACAAGTTGGTCTCTGTCTTTATAATCACTATGCTATAATTTTTAATTTAGAATCTCCTTTTAAATATGGGATATGTATGTGATATATGACCACAGGGAATGCAGTCTGGAAGTGTACTCAAAGCAAGGTCAAATGATTCTTTTTTATTTATTTTTTATTTTTTTTAAGATTTTATTTATTTATTTCACAGTCAGAGATCACAAGTAGGCAGAGAGGCAGGCAGAGAGGACTCCCTGCTGAGCAGAGAGCCTGATGTGGGGCTCGATCCCAGGACCCTGGGATCATGACCTGAGCTGAAGGCAGAGGCTTTAACTCACTGAGCCACCCAGGCGCCCCAAGCTCAAATGATTCTTAATGGTTAGGAACTTACTTTAAGAAAGAACTTACTGAAAAAAAAAAAGAAAGAAGACCCTGTGCCCAGGGCCAGCTATTTAATGAGGATTTATCAAAGTAACTTCCTTATAGAATAAAATGATTATTAAAACATGAATTCTAAAAAATTGGCTAATTTGGACATTACATGTATATTAGAACTTAATGTTAACCACAGCAATCTTTTAAGAACTTAGACCAAAAGAGGATTTTTTGGGGGAAAAATTTAGAAATGGTTGGTTATGGCACTAATAAAAACAAGACTGCCTTTTACTGGGTTTTGTTGTTCTTATATTAAAATTCTCCGTGGACACTGTTTCCCTTTATTCCCTGCAGGTGAGCAGACCATTCCCACTGCCCTACCCATGGTAGGCCACTCCTCCACCTCAACCTTCTTAACAAGAAAGTTGCCTAATTGCTCTTGGGTTTGTGACCTCCAAACTCTATTATTTTAGTGTGTGGGGGTGCTCTTGGGGACTTTCTATAGGGTGAGCTTTTTGTCCATCTGAAGGCCTTCAGTGGCTTACAGCATTGGGTGGGGTACAACATACATCACAATGGTATAGGTGACCCAGAGGTGGTAAGGTTACCAGGAGGTGACTAGGTGACCTGAGAGTGCTTTTGTTGTCTGCCTTTTTGGGTGGAGCGTCATTGTGACCCAGCACACAGTAAACCCTCTTCCCATCTGGGTTCTGGTAACCTCAACTCTGACTTTTTGCCTCCTCTTTACACCCAACACACATAGAACCACCAAAGCTCTTTCTTCTTGCCTGTGGGACACAGTGTTGGGAAAATTTATCTTTAGTTCTCATCCCTCACCCAGTCTTTCTCCCCAGTGTCTGGCTAACTGTGGACCTGCCAGTCTGGCCCCCAACTGTCCAGGACCTCACCACCCTCCCTACTCACATGCCTGTCTGTTCCCTTCATTTTCATCATCCGTCACCGACACACATACACATGACCCTTTCACAATTGGTTGATTTTCCTTTTATCATCATCTGTGTACCCCTTTGCTCTAGATTAGGTCCCTATGAGTTTCACCAATTCTCCACAGCTGCTTCATAAGATGCTGTAGCTAGTTCTAGGTTTCTGGCCCAGGCTCGGCATTTGCTGGCTGCACAAAATGTTACTTGGGATGGTTGCATTTTCCAGTGCCCCTTGATCCCGCTCTGCCCATTTTCACTGTGTGCCTTAGTCCCCTTGTGGTAACAGATGAATATCATTGGCCTAATTGCCGCCTTACGAGTTCTTGAGCAAGAGGGGGATGACTGAGAAGGTTTTTTCCTCAAATTCCTTTGAAGGGGTCTTTTTGCCTTCTTGGTTTTCTTCTGGACCTGGAAAGGCAATAGGGTGAGTCAGCATGGCATCTGTTTTGGGGAAGAGGATGACAATGTGTAGGAATGGGGCTTCATGAGTAGGAATGTGGGTTGAGGAAGTGATTTGGGTCAGGTAAGGGTAGGGCAGGGGGCCTGGGGAGACCTGTGGGGAAGGAGAACGTGGATAGAATCATCTGACCTTGCCACTGCTTCTGGGCTTGGGTTGACAAGGACTCTTCTTTTCCTTCTTCCCTTTGGGTCTTGGGGCTGGTTTTTCCATGCTAATGTTTGGTTGTTCCACACTTATGCTAGGCTCCTCTGATGTGCAGGTCTTATCAGCCATATGCTTCCCAGTGGTCTACCCCAGGGCTCCTGACCCTGGGAGTGATACCCTTCAGCTTTGTTTGGTCATTGAGCCAGTGGTAGTGTTGAGGTGGCTGGGACATCACAAAACACTGCTCCTGACACCTCTGTGGGGGCAGGGGAGGACAAGATGCTGTGATTGGAGAAAAGGAGGGTTTCCTCAATACCCGCTAAATATGCATCCCAAAGTGACCTGCCACCCCCTCTTCATTTCGCCATGTTCAGTTCCATGAGGTGATATGGCAGGGTGTGTTTCCTCCAAGATGTTCCCCGCAGCCATTTCGTTCAGTGATTCATTTGGTTCTCTCCCATTCTTTCCCGTAACCTATGATTTTTGGGTATCTTACCTAAAATCTCTCCAAGGTAATGTGGCCTTATTTAACTTTCTGGGGAGATATGAATCACTCTACTTGCCTCCAACAAATTTCCCTTTTGTGCCTATTTTTGTATGGCTCATGAAGTAGTAAAGTTTTTTTCAACATTTTTAAATGATTGAGAAAAAAATCAAAAGGAAAATATTTCATGGTGTGAAAATTATATGAAATTCAAGTCTCAGCATCCATAAATAAAGTTTTGTGAAAACATATACACTCATTCATTTAAATATTGTCAATGGTCGCTTTCATCTACTCCAGAGGTAAGTAGTTGTGACATTGTACAACCTGCAAGACACAAAATATTTACTGTCTGTCCCTGTACAGGAAGAGCTTGCCAACTCCTGCTCTTTTCTGTTACATTGATCTATTTGCTTATCCTTATGCCAGTACCACACTGTCTTGATCACTGCAATTTTATAATAAGCACTAAAATGAGCTAGTGCATCTTACCCAACTTTTCTGTTGTTTAGAGCCCTTCATATATTCATATAAATTTTATATTTCTTTTTTATATTTTTATTTTTTTAAGCTTTTATTTATTTATTTGAGAGAGAGTGGGCACGAATGGGGGTGGGGAGGAGAAAAGGGAGAGGGAGAAGCAAACTCCCTGACAAGCCGGGAGTAGAAAGCGGGGCTCGATCCCAGGACCCCTGGATCAGGACCTGAGCAGAAGGCAGATGCTTCACTGACTGAGCCACCCAGGTGCCCATGTACAATTTTTTAAAATATTTTTATTTTTTTATAAACATATAATGTATTATTAGCCCCAGGGGTACAGGTTTGTGAATCGCCAGGTTTACACACTTCCATGTATAAATTTTTAAATCAAATTTTCTATAAATGTTAAAACCTGCTATGATTTTATTGTGATGGTGAATTTATAAATCAATATAGGGAGAATTAAAATCCCTTTTAAAAAAGATTTTATTTATTTATTTATTTGTTAGAGAGAAAGAAAGAGCAAGCCCAAGCGGGGAGAGACAGGCAGAGGGAGAAGCAGACTCCCTGCTGAGCAAGGAGCTCGATGTGGGACTTGATTCCAGGATCCTGGGATACACGACCCAAGCCAAAGGCAGACCGAGCCAATCAGGCTCCCTGGGAGGATTAAAATCTTAACAATGTTGAGACTTTTGACCTGTGAACATTAATCTCTCCACTTACTTAGGTCTTTAATTTCTGTCTGCAATGTGTGTCAATTTTCAATGTACAGTTCTTACGCAGTTTTTGTTAAATTGATTCCTAAGTATTTTTTATTTTGAATTAGTATTTTTTGTATTTGTTGGGTAAATACATAATAGTGCAACTGCTAGGTTTTAGGGTAGTTCTACTTTTAACTTTTTGAGGAACCTCTATACTGTTTTCCACACTAGCTGAGCCAGTTTGTATTCCCACCAACAGAGCAAGAGTGTTTCTGCACAGCAAAGGAAATAATCAACAAAACTAAAAGGCAACCTATGGAATTAGAGAAGATATTTACAAAGGATATATCCAATAAAGAGTATCCAAAATATATAAAGAACTTATGAAGCTCAGCCTCCCCAAATGCATAATCCAATGAAAAAATGGGCAGAAGACATGAATAGACATCTCTCCAAAGATAACACAGATGGCCAACAAACACATGAAAAGATGCTAAAGATCACTTATCTTTATGGAAATCCAGGTCAGGATAATTTTTTAAAAATAAAATTGCAGGGTGCCTGGGTGGCTCAGTCATTAAGTATGTGCCTTTGGCTCAGGTCATGCTCCCAGGATTCTGGGATCGAGCCCTGCATCAGGCTGCCTGCTCGGTGGGAGCCTGCTTCTCCCTCTCCCACTCCCCCTTCTTGTGTTCTCTCTCTCTCTCTCTGAATTAAGTAAATAAATAAAATCTTTAATAAAATTTTTTTAAAAATTAAAAAAAAATAAAATTGCTGTGGGGCACCTGGGTGGCTTAGTGGGTTTAAGCGACTGACTCTTGATTTCCACTCGGGTCATGATCTCATGGTCCTGGGTTGGAGCCCTGCTCCAGGCGCCATGCTCAGAACAGAGTCTGCTTGTCCCTCTCCCTCTGGGCTTCCTCCAGCACACACTCTCTCTCAAATAAATAAATAAAATCTTTAAAAAAATAAATAAGATTGTCATATTTGGTTTGCTAATATTTTGTTAAGAATTTTTGCATCAGTTGGGACCCCTGTGTGGCTCAGTTGTTTAAATGTCTGCCTTCGGCTCAGGTCATGATCCTGGGGTCCTGGGATTGAGCCCCACATTGGGCTCCCTGCTCATCAGAGTCTGCTTCTCCCTCTCTCTATGCCCCCCTCCTCTCTGCTCCTTCTCTCTCTCTCTCAAATAAATAAACAAATTCTTTAAAAAATTTTGCATCAATTTTCATTAGTGATTTTGGTCTGTAATTTTCTTTCTTCTTAATTACTTTGTCAGACTTAGATATCAAGGTCATGCCGGCCTCCTATAATCAGTTTAGAGGAGTTTTTGCCTGTATTTTCTGAAAGAGTTGCCTAAGATTGGTATTAAAATTTTCTTAAGTTTCTGGAGTATTCTCCAGTGAAGCCACTGGTTCTTGGAGCTGTCTTGTAAGAAGGTTTTATGTTTTGAATTAATTTTGATATGTGCATTATTAAAAAATTCCAGTCTTATCTTAGTTTTGGTAAATTGTTTTTCAAAGAATTTTTCCATTTCATCAAATTGTTGAATTTGTTAGCATGAAGTCATGCATAATATTCCCTTTGTAGTTTTTAAGTATCTATAGCATGTTTAGTGATGGCACCTCTGTAATTCCTGAAATTTGTAATTGGTGTTTTGAGTTTTTTTCCTTGGTTACTTCTAGCTAGGCTTCTATCAATTTTATTAATTATAAAAACAACCCTAATTTTGGCTTTTGTGATTTTTCTCTAATGTTTCATATTTTTCTATTTTATTGGTTTGCTCCTTGCCCTTTTTTCCTATTTAATTTGAATTCTTAAAAGAATTCTTTAAGTAGAATCTAATACCATTCATTTTATACCTTTTGTCTTTTCTAATATAAAGTTAAAACTACAAAATTGCTATTTAGGACTGCTTTATCCACAACTCCCAAAATTTGATACATTGTGTTTATGCACTTTGATTTATCTTCTAATTTCACTTGCAATTTCTTTTTAAACCATGAGTTTATTAGAATCATATTTATAATTTCCAAATATTTGAGATTTTCCATTTATGTTGTTGACATTAATGTCTAATTTAATTCTACTGTGGGTAGAGAACAAATTTTTATGATTTAAATCTTTTTAAAACTCATTTTATGGCCCAGAATTAGTTCTATCTTGGTGTAGGTCAAAGTTGGTTGATAGTAGTTTTCAAATGTTATACATATTTACTGATTTCTTTGTCTTCTTGATTTATCAATTATTAATAGAAGAGAGTTTAGATCTCCAGCTATGATTGTGGGTTTTTCTTTTTCTTCCTTTATTTTTGTAATTTTTTGCTCCGTGTATTTTGAAACTCTATTATTGCATACTCATTTAGGATTGTTATATATTCTTGATACATTAACTCTATTTTCATTATCAAATGATCCACTTTATCTCTGGTAGTACTCCTTATTTCAAAGTCTGCTTTGTCTGATAGTAATACAGCCTCAACAGCTTTCTTATGCTTCATGTTTGCATTGTAAATCTCATTCCATCCTTTTACTTTCAACTTGGCTGTGTTTTTATATTTCAAGTGTGTTTCTTGTTAAGTCAACATATATTCAGATGTTGATTTTTTATTGAGCCCATCAGCATCTTTTAGTTGAAGTTTTTAATCCATTTATATTAAATGGAATTATTGATACAACTGTGTTTAAATTTATTCTTTGTTTTCTATTTTCCCCCCCTCTGTTCCTTCTTTCCTGTCTTCTTTTGGATTAACTGAACATTTTTGTATTTTACTCTATTTCTTCTGTTGGCTTTTTAGCAATAGCTTTTGGTATTATTGGTTTTTTAGTTGTTATAGGGGTTACCTTATGCATCCTTAAACACATTTTACACAGAAATAAATTAAATAAATTATACCAATTAATGTATAATAATATTACAATAATATCATTACACTCCCTCTTTTTTTTTAAAGATTTTATTTATTTGAGACAGAGAGAGAGAGAGCACAAGCAGGGATGAAGGTCCGAGGGAGAGGGAGAAACAGACTCCCCACTGAGCAGAGACCCCCCCCCCCCAATGCAGGACTCCATCCCAGGACCCTGAGATCATGACCTGAGCTGAAGACAGATGCTTAACTGAGTGAGCCACACAGGCATCCCAACACTTATGTCCCTCTTGTCCTTAGTGCTATCATTGTCATATATTCTACTTCTACTTAAGGTATAAAGCTCAAAATACATCTTTGTTATTTTTTACTTTCAACATTCAATTGCCTTTAAGAAATTTAATGAAAGAAAGAAAAATTGTGTTTGTATTTATTACCTATTTAACATTTTTAATGCTCTTTATTGCTTACTTATATTTGAATTTACATCTCATTATCATTATCAAATCTTCAGCTTGAAGAACTTTCCTTAGCATTTTTATAGGGTGGATGTGCTATCAACAAATTTTCTCAGCTTTTGTTTTCTAAAAATGTTTTTATTTTGCCTTGAGTTTTGCAAAGTATTTTTCCTGGACATAGATTTATATATTGACAGCATTTCAAACATTTTAGCACACTCTAATGATGACTCTAATGATGTTATTCTTTGATTTTCGGGACTCCATTCTGTCTGATATGACACAATGGCTGATATGAAGCCATCTGTAATTCTTATTGTTTCTCTCTTCTTAATGTGTCTCTTTTCCCTAACTGCTTTTAAGACTTTTCCTTTATCTTTGTTTGCAGCAGTTTGTTTATGGCACTAAGTTTAAGTGAGATTTTTCTTTTGGAGGTTCACTAACTTTCCTGGATCTGTGGGCTGCTGTTTTTGGTCAAAGTTCAAATATGCTTTTCTGACTCTTTCCCTCTCTTTGCCCCTCTCTGGAATTACAGTGTCATGTATCTCAGAGTCCTGGGTTTTGCTCCAAAGGTAATTGAGCCTCTCAATTTTTTTCAGTTATTTTTTTCTCTTTTTGCATCATTTAGGATGAATTTATTACCTGTCTTCAAGTTCGTTGATTCTTATTTCTTTGTGTTTCAATCTACTGTAACTTTTTTAAAAAAATCCAATGAATTTTTTATTCGGGTATTATATTTCTCAGTTCTAGGATTTCCATTTGGTTATTTTTATAGCTTCTGAATCTCTTCTGAACTTTCCCATCTTTTCATCCATTCTTTTCCTGTATACATTTTTTATTGACATAAAATTCACAAAACAGAATTATCTATCCATTTTAAAATGTGCAATTCAGTGGCATTTAATAAATTCACAGTGTTGTGCAACCAAAACCCTCCACCTATTTCCAAAATATTTTCATCACCCCAAACAGAAATCCTGTACCCATTAAGCAATCACTTCCAACTTCCCCCAGCACCTAGGAACCACTAATCTGCTATAGATTTGACTTCTGTAGATTTTTTATACAAATGTAATCGTATATGACTTTTGTGTCTGTCTGGCCTTTTTCACTTAACATAATGTTTTCAAGGTGTGTCCATGCTGCAGAATGTATTAGAACTTCATTCCTTTTTATGGCTGTATAATAATCCAGTTTATTAATATACCACATGTTGTTTTTCCATTCATCAGCAGATGGAAATTTAGATTGTTTCCACCTTTTGACTATTGTGTATAGTGCATCTATGAATATTTTCGTGCAAGTTTTTGTTTGAATAACTGTTTTGTTGTTGTTATATGCATAGATATGGAATTTCTGGGTCACATCATAACTTTATGTTCAACTTCTTGAGGAATCACCAAATTGTTTTCTACCATTTCACATTTTGATGAGGACTGTGTGAGGGTTCCAATTTCTCCATATCTTTGTCAACATTTGCTATTCTCTCTCTTTTTCAAACTTTTTAAAAAGATTTTATTTATTTGAGAGAGAGAATGAGAAAGAGAGAGTGCGCGAGCATGAGAAGAGGGAAGGTTAGAGGGAGAAGCAGACTCCCTGCCAAGCAGGGAGGCTGATATGGGACTCGATCCTATGACTCCAGGATCATGACCTGACCTGAAGGCAGTCGCTTAACCAACTGAGCCACCCAGGCACCCTCTCTTTTTCATTATTGACATCTTGGTGGATGTGAAGTGGTATCTCACTGTGATTTGATTTGTATTTCTCATTAATGACATTTCTCTAATGTATGTCAAAAATCTCGTGCTTATTGGCCATTTGTATATTTTCTCTATAGAAATGTTTATTCAAGTCCTTTGCCCATTTTTAAATTGGGATTTTTTCCTTTTTGTTGTTAAGTTGTATGAGTTCTTTATATAGTCTGTTTACTAGACCCTTATCAGATATGTGATTTGCAAATATACTCTCCCACTTCTGTTGTTTTGTCTTTCCACATTCTTTTTTTTTAAAGTTTTTTATTTATTTTAACAGAGAGATAAGGAGAGAGCACAAGGAGGCAGAGAGGCAGGTGTAGGGAGAGGGAGATGCAGGCTCTCCGCTGAGCAGGAAGCCTGATGCGGGCGGGGCTTGATCCCAAGACCCTGGGATCATGACTTGAACCAAAGGCAGCCACTTAACTGACTGAGCCACCCAGGTGCCCCTGTCTTTTCACAGGGGCCCTGTCTTGATAGTGTTTTCCAAGGCATAAAAGTTTTAAGCTGTAATAAAGTCCAATTTATCTATTTTTTTCTTTTGTTGCTCATGTTTCAGTGTCATGTGTCAAAATCTACTGCCAAATACAAGGTCATGAAATGTATACTTGTTTTCTTCTTAACGTTTTATGGTTTTAGCTCGTATATTTATGTCACTGGTCCAATTAGAGTTAATTTTTGTGTACAGTGGGAGACGGGTTTTCAGCTATACCTTTAATTTATTTATTTACATGAGATCAGCCATTGCTAGTGATTTCTTGGGAGGAAAAAAATTTCCTTTATCTTGAGAACTGCCATAAGCTCCAGCTTCTGCTACTTAATTCTGCTTTGAACATGTCTCAATCCACCTGAAGCAAGAATAGCATCAAGAGCTCCAAAACCATTTAGTTTTACATTTGGTATCTTCAGCCCCCTAACACCAAGCTACCTTTTCAGGTATTTCTCCTGACTTTTCTCTAATCGGATCCTGTGAGCCAGGCAAAAGTGCCTGCTCATTGTCCATCCCTACCTCAAGCTTAACAACCTTTTCTTTTGTAAGTATCTTGCTAGAGGCTATGGCTGTTTTATTTACTGCCCTAGCTCCAGCATCCAGCACAAGGCCTAGCACACAACAGTGAAGTCACTCCTTACACATGGGATGGGTCCTGCAGTCAGTATGTAAAATGAAAATCACATGGTCAGAATTACTTCTGATGATGCCTCAGGAAGGTGCCACAATGGAGAATGGCATCCTTCTCTCCGGAAGTCCAGCATGGCCAGCTTTTTTTTTTTTTTTCAGCGTGAATACAAATTGCTGGGTTGTTCTTTTTGATCCTCAGTCTAAGTAGTTGGCTGGCACTTCCAGTTGGCCACACTATATGAAAAAACATATATCTTTAAACAAAAGGATGACACTCAGCAAAGCAAGCTGTTCGCACTAGGAGTCTGAAGAACAGATTCATGCCTCTTATCGCACACTAGATCCGGGGTGTATATTAATTGAGTGTAATGGTGGGAGGATTTGCCCATACTATTTAAACAGCTCTCTCCTACTGTGTATTGCTGAATTCATGTAAGTGAAATATGCCTATGAATGCCAATATCATAGACACTCAAAAAGTTTCTTTGCATGAGTGACTTAATTAATTAATGCTGTTCTCTCTACTTGAACGTCTTCTTTTTGTCTCTGTCTATCAAAACCCTATACATTTTTCAGAGCCGAGCTGATGACCCACTTATCCCCCCAGCAGGCTAATTATTTCATTTATTAGGTGCCTACTCTGCAGCAGACGATGCAAAACACCTTATATGCTTTGCCCTCCTTTAATCCTCACAGCAATCCTATGAGAGAGGAATAATGAATATTTTTCCTGATTTAGGAATGAGAATACTGAGATATAGAGAGGTTAGCTACCTTGCCCAAAGTAGGTATCAACTACCTTGTTCACTGCTGTCTCTTTAGGGCCAAGAACAGTGACTGGCATATAATACGTGCTCAACAAATATCTGTTGACTGCATGGAATGACTGCCAGGTTCCAAGCCTGTATGCTTAGCTTCTCTGCCAGGGCTTCTAGACCTGTTTCAACTCATGGCCCCAGTCATACTTTCTTACTCTATTATCCACATATTGGCCCCAGCCAAGAATATCTTCTGGATCTTCATTTGATTGCAATTTGTATTATAAGACATATAAATATCTTAAATGTTTTTTCAAAATACATCTGCTCCTGGGGAGTCTGACATGCTTCTCAGCTCCTGTGGCTCTTCCTCTTAACCCTCACAGCTCCCATAAGATGTAAGATCTCTACTACCCAAATGGCATTTAACTAGACATTGCTTTGTGTTCTGGGGACTTGAATTCACATCTCCCCTCCTCCCTTAGGTAGATGCTAATTGACCAGTATCACTCTCTGAAGAATTCGTTACTGAACCCTAGTCTTGGCAAACTAAATGTCTAGAGATAATTGTTCTATCCACACATCAGTACCTTGACGATCTGGACCAAAGTATGTCTGAGCCTTGCAATCATCCTCGTTTCTCTCACATAAACATCCTGCTGCCCAGACTGAGAGGAACTGGTCAAAGAATTATGTTACCTAAGTCAGCCTTGTCAGGGAAGGCCATGTTCTTTGGTAACTAGCAATTTTTGAAGCATCGGAGATATACAAAATGCATTTTACTGTGGACTGAATGTGCAAAAGAGAAGGTGGAAGGTGACTTCCTGAGCATTGATGTGATCTATTTAGAGCTTCTGGTTTATTAACGATGTAGACATAGCTGCTGTCATTGTTTCATGGAACCCTGGATCATTCTGAAGCTTGGGTGTAGAAACATATTTAGCTTTTATTAATTAGAAAAAGGGAGACACAATGGTAATCTAAGCAGGTTCATGGTGAGATTTGCAAACACAGGAATCATGGTTAGAAAGGACCATATTGTAAAAAGATCCATGTTTCCACACAGGAATTTATAAGTGGCAAAATATTGATCTGAAATGGGTAGAAATGACTAAACTAGACTTCTAGCAGAATTTTTCACAGGCTATATTTATAACATACCTAGGCAGGCAATCATTTTGATTATTACAGTGAAGGATCAGGAGGAGTGGGTAGATAGATTTTGGCATCATATACAATAAGTGTTTACTGGATGCCATGTCCTTTAAATGTATTATCTCATTTGTTTTTCACCACTGTGGGGCATGGATACCGTTTTCATTCCCATCTTACAGATGAGGAAACTGAGGCTTGCAGATTGTGCCTTGTTCGTGAGCATAACCTGGAAAGGAAGAATTGAAATTTGAAGCCAGATCTAATTCCAGCTCCTGTGTTCATTTTACCATATATCACACTGCCTCACAGTGGCTCTTATAAATCTGTGATAATAGCCAACATTTATTGGGAACTATAGGAGCAAAATAAAGGAAAACTAGATGTAGTACTTCTGCTTTATAGATAATAGCCACAATTTACTGAGTGCCGGGCATGGTGATAAGGGCTTTATGTATAATAGCTCATTTAATCATCAAAACCAGTCTGTGAGGTCGGAGTATTGATATTCCCATTTTACACTTGAGAGCATGAACGCTTGGGTGGGGGGGTTTAAGTAACCTGTCCACCGTTACTCAGCTAGAAAGTTTCAGAGCCAGATTTCAAATCTATCAGTTGCCAGAGCTAGAGCTCATATACTGCTAGTTCATATGTGAATATGCCTAAGAATCACCCAGTGAGGCTATTAAAAATGTGGATTCTTTGGCCCCATTCTTGAGAATCTGATTGAATAAGTCTTTTTAAAATAATTTATTCCAGCTTCATTGAGCTGTAATTGACAGATGTCATATAGCTTAACCCTACAGCTTTTTCAGACTGGCTCCTTTCACTTAGCAATATGCTAACTACAGAGACAGGAAGATCGGTAGCTGTCAGGGTTCAGGAGGAGGGAAGAATGAACAGGTAGAGCATAGGGGATTTTTAGGATGGTAAAATTATTCCACATGATACTATAACGGTAGATACCTGACATTAGGCTTTTGTCAGAATGCATGGAAGTGTGCAACACCAAAGTGAACCCTAATGTAAACGAATGACTTTCCTTAATCATTAAGTATCAATATTGATTTCTCAAATGTAACAAATGTACCGCACAGATATAATTTTCTCTAATGACTCTTCTAGCTGAGTAGTATTGGCCTCATAGACCAAGTTGCAGAGTGTCCCCTAGCGTTGCAGCCTTCTTGGTTCTCCTCCCAACGTAGAGCCCACACACCGCCGGGGAACTGGGGTGGGAGAGATCAAGGTCCATTATATTTGGTTCTGCGGTACCTGGGATGGAGCTTCGGCCCTACAAGGGCTGGCTGGGTGCAGGAAGGGACTGTAGACTTCGCTGCTGTGCTTGCCTAAACTATCTTCTGTAACACAGAGCTGGGGCCTGCGCTTCCTAGAGAGACTCACTCCACGGCCCTAGACTGAAAGCTGAGGGGAGAGCCGTTCCTATTTTCCTGAGTGCACCTGCCAGGAATAGAGCTCTCAGAGTAATTTCTTCCAAAATGGAGCTGGTGGAGGAGAAAGGGCAGAGCAGGTGATGATTCAAATGCCACAAAGTCACTTACCATGATTTAGTAGATTTTTGTAAATGTGTTTGTTTCTGTTCTATGCCCTTAGGACAATTTGATGATTTTTTACAGTTTTTTTCCCCACCTCCATCATTGTTTATTACGGAGTCAGTGTATTGCACTCCTCCCTCTACCGCTCTGGAAATCTTACACAGATTTTAACCTCTGTTATGTTAGCAGGTTCTCTCCCTTGCAGACTTGACTGAGTAGCTTCGTTGTCAGTCACTCTGTGGAAGAGGCTATGGTTGTCAGTTATTCTCAAGGGACTGAGGGCGTCACTGAGTGACAGGGATAAAGCAACAAAAAACTGAGACCCTTGGTCCAAAGGGCAACAGAGAACTGAATTTAGTCAACAAACATGTGAACTTACAAATGAATCCCCAGCTGAGCCTCAAGATGTAACCACAGCCCTAGCCCTTACCTCGATGGTAGTCTTTGTGAGATCCTGAAGCAGAGGACCTGGCAAAGCTGTGGCATGACCCTTGACCTACAGAAACTGTGAGATCATAAATGACTGTCTTTGAAACCACTAAGTTTGTGGTCCTTTGTTATGCAGTGAAACATAACTAATATGATGCCATAAAATAAAATGTATAGGATCACACATTAGATTGGAATACAGTTATCATAATATTTTATTTTATTTTTTATAAGAGATTTTATTTATTTATTTATTTGACAGAGAGACAGTGAGAAGGGGAATGCAAGCAGGGGGAGTGGGAGAGGGAGAAGCAGGCTTCCCGCTGAGGACTCTGCGATCATGACCTGAGCTGAAGGCAGACGCTTAACGACTGAGCCACCCAGGTTCCCCAGTTACCATAACATTTTAAAAACAAGTTTGGGATATAATACTATGTACGCTTCTTTATTAATGCATTAAATAACAAGATCTCGCAGTGGGTCTAATATTTGCCATTATTTAAAAGAACTGATGGGCGGGGCACCTGGGTGGCTAAGTTGGTTGAGTGACCGACTCTCAAGCCACGATCTTGGGGTCCTTAGATGGAGCCCTACATCGGGCTCTGTGCTCAGCATGGAGTCTGCTTGTAGTTCTTTCTCCCTTTCCCTCTGCCCCTCCCCTGCTCTCTCTCTCTCTCAAGTAAATAAATCTTTTAAAAAATATAAAAATGAGCATAAAATATATTTCAAGGTATCTGCAACAATAGTAATGTGAAATGAAACTATTTGTGATTGCTTTTGGTGACAGATTTACAAGTAGTGTTAATACTGCTATGGATTGGGGTCGCCTGGGTGGCTCAGTGGGTTAAGCCTCTGCCTTCGGCTCAGGTCATGATCTCAGGGTCCTGGGATCGAGCCCCGCATCGGGCTCTCTGCTGGGTAGGGAGCCTGCTTCCTCCTCTCTCTCTGCCTGCCTCTCTGCCTACTTGTGATCTCTGTCTGTCAAATAAATAAATAAAATCTTTAAAAAAATACTACTATGGATTGTTGCCTCCATTCACACTTGAAAGAAATGTTAAATTATATTTAGAGGTTAGTGAAAATAAGGGTTTAGATTTTTCCTCTCCTAAATTACACAGGCACGCATTCTATCTACAAAACCCCCAAAACCTCTGATATAGACACGTTGTTTGCTAGTCCCCGCTGTCTGTCTTTTCTATTCCTGTTTAAGTAGCCTCTCTGCCCAAGGTCATCCTGTCTCCTTTCCTAATAGTCAGCTGGAGGTTTCCTCTCTTGCCTAAACTTTTTTAAGGGTGTGTCTGTATCTATTAATTGAAATTAATGACAACAAATTTAATATCTCTCAAAATTTTAGATGCACATAACTTGGTCCAGAAATTCTGTTTCTAGAATTTATCCTGCAAGTGGATAAAGATGAATATAGAAGGATATTCATAACAATGCTGCTATTCATGCTAAACAATGAAATGAACCGTAATAGAAATTTTGTTGTGTAAATTACCATTTACCTTGCAACTATTAAAAAAGACAAGGAATTAAATGTACTGCTAAGAAATGATCGTCAAGATTTTTGAAGCAAAAAAAACCACACAGATCAGATCACTAAATATATTGTGTTTCCATTTGATTATTCAGAGAAATTTTTGGAATTACACACAAGAAACATTAATACTGTGTACCCATGGGAGACAAGAATAAGGACCTCAGAGCCTGAATTTGAAGACACATGTAAACTTCACTGTATACCTGTGGTTCCCAAGTTGTGTACCAAGTTGCCCTGAGACACTGGAGGATAATTTAAAATTTCAAGGCAAACATGGCCATACCAGAAACTGAAATTGTGAAAACTACTAGGTAAAGTTACTTCATAGTTTCAATATTAGATCATGATACTTTCCTTTCAGTGATATTGTATCTTCGCAAATTTGAGTTTTGGGCAGTTGCTATGATAAACTAACAAATGACTCTGTTGATTCATCTAAAAGACACCTCATTATAATTCAATTTATCGTTAGCCCGAACTGACTGAAGAGGCCCTGCTAGAGTAGGTAAAAAGACCCAGAGGATATTCTCATTACTGGACAAGAAAAAATGTCCCCAAGCTCCCAGATAGTATTGCTCTAAGATTCCACAGATATCATCAACGGTTTATGTTTTAAAAAATCAGGACTTTGTTAGGCATTGTTAGTAGAAGGAGTTGACTTTGAAAGATGCTCAGATTAAGGTAACAAGTTGTGATAATTGAGGAAGAATCCAGAGAGGATTAATGTGCATATTTCTATTTTGGAAGCCATTAAGGGCTCATGGCTGCCTTTTTTTTTTTTAAGATTCCATTTATTTATTTGTCAGAGGGAGAGCGAGAGCGAGCACAGGCAGACAGAGAGGCAGGCAGAGGCAGAGGGAGAAGCAGGCTCCCTGCCGAGCAAGGAGCCCGATGTGGGACTCATCCCAGGACGCTGGGATCATGACCCGAGCCGAAGGCAGCCGCTTCACCAGCTGAGCCACCCAGGCGTCCCTCATGG
Organism: Taxidea taxus jeffersonii; assembly: GCA_003697995.1. Classification (NCBI taxonomy): domain Eukaryota; kingdom Metazoa; phylum Chordata; class Mammalia; order Carnivora; family Mustelidae; genus Taxidea; species Taxidea taxus. The sequence continues at coordinate 24,121 of ML098956.1, forward strand.
CTGCCTTTTGCGATAGAGCCGCTCAGTATTTCTGGTTCATCCCCTTTGATTGAAAGTGTTTTTACTAGACTGGCCAGACTTCCTCATTGCTCTCTCAGGCAAAGGGACTTCCTCTAAATATATTGAAGGGAACTACAGGAAACCAAGGGTCACGCTCTGGCTTCTTTCTTCCCTTGAGCATTGTGTAGGGCCCCTGGTTCCAGGGACTTGACTGAGGTCCGGCAGCCATTAAGACTGGCACAGCCAGGACTTCGAAGTAGGTTCTCCGGTCTAAGGTCAGTGCTTGATCGATTCCATGTCACCACCTCTGGTGTGACAGCATGAGGGCCTGAAGTTTCACACTTTGACTAACTGTAGACTTAGGAGATCCAACCGATGGTGATAAAGGTCTAATCATGATGCTTCTCTAATCCTCAAGTTCCTCAACTGTGTGATGGGGTTGATAATATATACTCCATAGGATTTTGTGACAATTAAGTGGCATAATTTGGGTAAAACACGCAATGTAGTGTTCTAGCTCGGAGTACATTTTCAGTAAATATTGAGCCCTTCTCTGGGCTAAGAGCTTGATCTCTGGAGTCAGTAACACAAGTTTCCAAGTTCCAGTTTTACTACTCACTAGATGTGTGACTTGGAGCCAGTCATTTAATGTCTCTGAGCCTTGGTTTCTTCCTCTGTCTCATAGGATTGTTGGGAGGTGCAATGAACTCATGCATGGAAAGCAGTAGGATCTGCATTTTTCAAGGGATGGATGGTGGAAGGCCCAGCCCCGGTTTAGAGCAGTTTCTCAATCTCAGTATTCCTAACCTGTGCATTCCTAACTTTCCTGTGCATTGCAGGATGTTTAACTGCATCTCTGGCTTCAACTTACTAGATTGGTTGTTGCCAGTCATGCAACAACCCCCTTTACAGTTATGACAATTAAAAAATTATCTCTAGACATTGTCCAGTGTCCCCTGGGAGGAAAAATCACCCATGGTTAAGAACTACTGGTTTAGGGGCACCTGGGTGGCTCAGTGGGTTAAAGCCTCTGACTTCGGCTCAGGTCATGATCTCAGGGTCCTGGGATCAAGCCCTGCATCAGGCTGTCTGCTCAGTAGGGAGCCTGCTTCCCTCACTCTGCCTACCTCTCTGTCTACTTATGATCTCTCTCTCTGTGTCAAATAAATAAATAAAACCTTTTAAAAAATTCTTTAAAAAAAAGAACTACTGGTTTAGAGGATTCCATGAGGAAGTGAGGTATTCCAGGATATCTTAAAATCACAGCAGGGGTTCTAATTGTAAATGCCTACAGGTGCCAGGCAGAGATGGAAATGCAGGGAAACAGAGGAGTACAATGCAATAAAGACTGGTGGGGCTTGTGGCAAACTAGAGTATATGTGCCATATCTAGAGTCATTCAGAAGCAACATTAAAAGAAATCTCTATGGTCCAGACAAAGCACAGCTAGGATTAAAATGAGCTGCCAGTTGGAAGCCCCAGATGTAGACTGCCCCTTAGAATGGCTCGACTCTGGCACATGCTCTCTTCCTTTGGGCTAGTGATTCCTCTCCCCATTCTGCTATTTCCCCCTACCTCCCTTTCCTGCCTTCGAAATAAGGATGCCCCTCCATAGTCAAGGCATAGTAGGTCATCCTAAAATATAAAATTAATTTTAAAGTCTCCTCCAACCTCTCAAATACGTATGTGCTAATTCAAATGAACAAATTTCAGAGACCACCCAGTAATCTGAAGCTGCCCATACGTTAAGTGGAAAGGACAGTGACAGGTACGAAGAGTAAAGGCAGGAGAGAGAATCCTCAAAAGAACAGCAGAAAAACATAGATCAGAATGTTAACAGGGATTGTGTCTGTGTGGATTTTTTTCTTCTCTATTTCTGTGTTTCTAACTTATTAAAAAAGGTTAATGTTAATGCTGGCAAAAGCCCACACTTGAGAGGACAAGGACTCTGTGCCATCCCGGGCTTGTTCAGGTGGGGATGGTGTCATGCAATCAAATAAATGATAAAAATTCCAGTGGCCACGCTAGCCCTCCCTGTCCCCACACTGTTGGAGGCGTCGTCTGATGAATAATAAGAGGACCCGGAGTTCCCCGCATGTGGTTATTAACATTAATAATAATTGGAACACTAATCTCTGCCCACTGTGTTCTGTTCTCTGGTTGCTTTCTGCTGCTTTTTAATGACATGCTTTTGCTTATACACATGCTGTACTGCTCTACCTTCCCTCGATTTATGCATGTCTCTAGCAGATGGTTGGGCTAGTCCACCTCCGGTGCTTGTTTAGCATAACAGAGAGCTCCACAACTGGGGCCCTTTCTGGATCCTGGTGGGGTGAACACCCTGGGTTAAGGCCAGCACTTGCCTTCGCTGACCTACCTTTGCAGCAATTAAGACTGAGTTTTCCTATTCGATTTTTAAGAGTTGTTTTACCGCTCTCCTTTTTTTCTATCCCCCTAATCCTTTTTCTTGGTGTTCCCTAATTTCTGTGAGACTTCCCACGGTGGTGGTCGAGAGAGGGAATTTTTCAGAAAAAAAAAAAATCCAGGGTTTGGAGTCCCCTACCTAATCTCTTGCTAAGTCTTGGACTTAGGATGGGAGGATCATCTCTCACTTACCCATGCCTTTTCCCTGTCTAGGGAAAGATGCGTCCCATCACCCATAGTCTTGTCAGCATGAGGAGTTTTGAACCTGTGAAGATATAAGCCACTAAAGAAATTGAGGTTGACCTCAGGTAACACAGTTCTAGTCTTTTGAAGCACATGGAGTAGTTCAAGTCACCTCCTGGGCACTTGGTCTTCTGGCTGCCTCATTTCTCCCCATGCTCTTAGCACATCGCTTTTAAACTCCTGCAGGTCTACGGAGTACTTATGGATGCTTACTATGACAAAACTAGCTTCCTATCCACGCCCCCCATCTGATCTGGGTCCTGAGATCTTTAAGGCTTTTATGTATGAAGGAAAAATTTCACCATAAAGACATCTGAGGAGTTGAAGGTTGTTATTGTTCTAGGATGTTACAATTTTTGCCTTAATGACTTAAGTTGCACACAGCTTGAGCTGAGAGCGGTAAAGTGCCAGCCTGAAGTTTTCTGTAATATGTTATTTCCATGTGGATGGAAAAAATTGATTTCTAATTCATAAACTATATCCCCAGATGCCAGTCATTACGTACTTTTCCAGTTTCAGCTTAAAAATACTTGGAGCAACGTATTCACAGAAGGGAGGAAGGGGGGGTTGCTTTCTTCTCACCCCAGGTGAAGAAGGAAAAAATGGAACTTTGTGGAGAGGAAGCCAAGAAAACAGTTGGGGTGGTGTGATTGTTGGGGGAGGAGCCTGGATAAATGGTGGTCCCCATATATTTTCAGGACGGCTCTTTTCTCTCCAGAGCTGGAGGAAAATCAATATCTTGTTTTCAGATGGGTAAATGGAGTCGTCTCTTTAAAGTGCCCCGGTCAGCTCACCACACGTCGGGCAGCTGCTGCTTTCCAGGCTGCCCCGCGATTCCCAGGCTAGGAGGATTGACAAGGCGATGATAAACTAACCTGCCCCCTCAGCTCTGGGTGTGCGCCATTGTTCCCGCAGCTGAGACCCTCTGCTGCTATTTGCTTTCTCCCACATACATTATTCAACAGCCCAGGAAAAGGCCAAGAACCTCTTTCATTCAGGAATTCTGTATTAAAATAATCAATTTCAAACTGAAGCCGGGAAGGCCAGCTTGCTACAGGGAGAGCCTATTAATAAGCCACCAGTCTTTTCCATTTGCATTGAACTCATGCTGTATTGTGGTAATATGGGATTATTTTTTTTTTCAGTTTCCTCCAAGAAACTAAACATCACATCGGTTCTCCTGCTCTTTCATAAAGAGCATGTAGAAGAGCTTCTTCGTTTGATCCCGTCATTAAGAGAACACTAGAAGCCATATTTGTGCCCGCTCCTCTGCGCTGGCTAATTCTGATTTTGAAAGTACTTTAAAAAAGCCATTAACTCTCCATGAAATGTAGCAGGAAGAAAAGTTTTCAAGTGTTTTGTTTTCCATTCATTGGCCTTACATTTCTTGTCTTGCCTCTCCTGCCCCCTGCCTCTAACCCTCCCCCCACATACACACACACACACACACACACACACACACGCACGCACGCACACAGAAGTTGTGATATTCAAGCCCCAAGGCAAAAAGTTAGAAACCTCACATATATAAGCCAGGATAAATTTTAAGTGCCTTTCAGCAGCACCATGAGATGCTCTCCCAAATGGGGGAGCTTTTTCTGTTTGGTTAATAAAGAGTTAATCAGAAACTCCCTTTTGTGGCTGCCTTATTGTCAGAATTCTTTCAAAGTTTGCATCAGTTCTTTTTCATGCCTTTAAACAACTCAGTGACCAAGAAGTAACTATTAGTAATCACCATTATGTAATCAGTTCAACAAACATTTATTGAACACCAACTGTGTATACAGGAAATGCTCAGAGTGTTAACTTGGGATACACCACGATGAAACAGTTACAATTCCCCAAGTGTTCCATAAAACATAGATTTTTATTAGGGTTGGCAGACTTGGCAAATAAAAAATACAGAGCACTT
>ML098956.1:28798-81368 GCA_003697995.1 Taxidea taxus jeffersonii
AGGTGTTATTCTGTGCAACATTTCAGACATACCTATATATTGAAAAATTGCATTGTGTATCTCAGGTTTAACTGGGAGTCCTATATTATATCTTAGAATCCCTATTCTTTAAAGAAATACTTGATGTCATCTTCAGGTGTTTGATATTGCTGTTTTCTACTTTCCCCTCACCTCCAAAGCTTAGAATAGCACTTGCTTCACTGACGGCTTAGTAGGGTAATTAATCAAAATTATACTTTTCCTTGCAAGAAGAAGCTTTTTCAACTAATTTATACAGGGGTTCTCTTTCATCTTTTTTCTTCCACAGGTGGCATAAAATAAATACTTTGCAATTTTTTATGATAAAATAAATTATTAAAAGTCCTAAACTATTTTAAAGTAATTCTAAAATAACTCATAAAAATATACATTCCTATCCCACTAGGCGGTGGATTTTATAAAAAATAAAGTTACCCAGAGTAATTCACTTTGTATCCTACACTGTGTATCCAAGGACTGCTAAGCATTAGCAAGACAAAACAGAGGCAAATGTATCCATGGAATTGGCCAGTGTAGACCACTGATAAGAGCTGCAACTGACTATGAGCACGTCCTGGTAGAGCAGCAGCGGTAGGCGTCCATCCCGGAAGACGGAGGACTCCGTCAGCCCAGATTCTGCAAAGGAGGTAAAGTGACAACGGCCAAAGCACATGACTGTTGTCTACAGGGATAAATTCTGGCTGATTCCTTAGAGGCATTCTAGGTCCCGAGGGAGCTAAGACACAGTGACTGCCCCCCAGGAGCTCAAAGTGGAGTTGCAGAAGGCAGACATAGTGCGTCCAAGACAGAATAGGTGTCAAGAGATTGGACAACACAGCAGGCTTATCTCTTACAGGCGTGCAAGTGTGCCACGTACTATGCTAAGCACTTCCCGTGCCTTGTTTCCTTGATCCTTATGCTATCCCTTTGAGGTTTCCCCATGTTCTTCTTCGGGGACTCAAAGGAGAGAGAGAACTCTTCTGAAAATTGAGGCTTTCAACGCAGCGAGTATACGATTCTCTTTTCTGTACCATTTATCTAATTTGTCTGGTCCAATGCTAATAGTATATTGATTTAATTAGATTTCAGTGGCTTTATAATGTGTCTGGATATCTGGTCCTACAAAATGACATTTTAATTTATTGAGGAAAAAGGTGATTTAATCAACGACAATACATCTGACGTCTTTCTAGAGGAAAATAACATTGCACGGACACTATCTTTCATCATATATTAAAATAAATTGCAGATGAAGACTGAAATATAAACTAATAAAATTCTTGCAGGAAATTCCTGGAGACTACATGGACAAAACAGGGGGCAAGACTGAGTACTCAGAAGCTAGAAAAGAAAAGGTGGATCTAGTAGATATCGTCTGAATTTAAAACTTCTGTATGGCAAAAGAAACTGTCAACTACGCCAGCAGACAAACAATAGATTTATAACGTTACTTGTAATGCAATGGACAGACAGAAGGCATATCTACAGTGTACAGAGAGAGCTTGCAAATTAAAAAGAAGGGGATGAACAACCCCAAAGTAAAAATCAGCAAAGTGGGGTGTCTGGGTGGCTCAGTCAGTTAAATGTCTGCCTTTAGCTCAGGTCATGGTCTCAGGGTCCTGGGATCGAGCCCCAAATCGGGCTCTCTGCTGAGCAGAGAGCCTGCTTCCTCTCTCTCTGTCTGCCTCTCCGCCTACTTGTGATCTCTGTCAAATAAATAAATAAAATCTTAAAAAAATTTTTAAATAAAAAAATATATTTCATAAAAATGAGATATTTAACACTTTTCTGCATCTTATTTTCACACATAAATGGTAGAGTTCTATTTCATTATTGCTGATGTCTACATAATATTCCACTGCACTGATGTATAGTTGAGCGTTGAACAACAAGGGTTTGAACTGCAAAGGTCCACTTACATACAGCTTTCTTCGGATAAATACAGTATAGTATTGTAAAGGTTTCTTTTTCTCTTCCTTGTGATATTTTTAAATAACATTTTCTCCAGCTTACGCTATTTTAAGAATACAGTATATGATACACATAACATACAAAAATATGTGTTAAAATAAATAAAATTTTTAAAAAGGGGGTGCCTGGGTGGCTCAGTCATTAAGCGTCTGCCTTCCGCTCAGGTCATGATCCCGGGGTCCTGGGATCGAGCCCCACATCAGGCTCCCTGCTCGGCGGGAAGCCTGCTTTCCCTCTCCCACTCCCCCTGCTTGTGTTCCTGCTCTTGCCGTGTGTGTGTGTGTGTGTGTGTGTGTGTGTGTGTGTCTCTGTCAAATAAATAAATGAACAAACAAATAGTCTTAATTTATTAGTAAGTCTTCCAGTCAATAGTAGGCTGTTAGTAGTTAAGTTTGGGGATTTAAAGGTTATGTGTGGATTTTTGACGGCTTGGAGGGGGTTGGTGCCCCAAGCCCCATGTAGTTCAAGGGTCAACTGTATTACTCACTTATTTGAGCATTCTCATTGTTTTCATTTTGGAGGGGGGATGGGGTGTGTGTGTCCACAAACAATGTTGCAATAAATGTGCTTGTGTATAGAACCTTGTGTGTTGTGCCATGACTTCCAGGGGACATATTCTCAGGACCATGATTGCCTACGTAAAGTATATCCCAGGATCTTTCAACATCCATTCAGGAAGAAGCAGTATCACTTCTAAAAATGTTCCCCCATCTGATGGATGCAACGTGGTATCCCATTATTACTTTAGTCTAAGTCTCCTTGACCACTAGCAAACTTGAGCACCTGGTCATAAGTGTGCTTAGCCTTTTGGATTAGCATCCTCCAATGTGTCTCTTCACATCCTCTGCTGAATTTTTTTTAAAAAGATTTTATTTATTTATTTATTTGAGAGAGCGTGAGAGAGTGAGAGAGCACAAGCGGGGGATGGGGCGCAGAAGGAGAGGGCACAGCAGGCTCTCCATGAACAGGGAGCCCAACGTGGGACTCGATCCCAAGACAAGAGCCTAAGGCAGAGGCTTAGCCCACTGAGCCACCAAGGTGACCCTATTTTTCTTCTTTAAGAAAAGTCTAGGAGTCTGTTCTGCAACCTCTTTTCTGTGTAGCCCCAGAGAAGGTCATCATTGTTAGGTCTATTGCTGATGACTGCAGCTGTCAGCGTATGCACAAGGCAAGCCCTCTTGCTGAGGAAGAAAATTCCAGTTGCTGTGAAGTGGAACCTTCGTTAGAGTGTGAAGACCATGGTTTTGCCCAAGACCGTGAACATGGGGAGGGTGCATACATCCACTTAAATAATGCTTTTCAAAGCTTCACTACTAGTTAGCAAGAATTGCTAGCTAAAATGGGAAGCTCCCCCCATGTCACACATATGACCCATCTCTGGTCATGTCATAAGTTATGGAATTGATTTGAGGGTTGTTCCTCTCTGCCTCTGTGCCAAGATTGCTCGGACCCCTAGCACTCTGTTTCCTCAAATTCCATCTCAGTGATAGGCTTCTGGAAACTGTATGGGCTTGTCCTTTAAATACAACAAAGTAAGAAAATATATCCTGGAAGAGTTATAAGATATCTGCATTTCTGGTAAGGTGCATGCAGTGGGTAATGGGAAACTTCCCATTCACACTTCCTACAGCCTGGAAGGAGGTTCATCGCATCAAAAAAAAAAAAATCCAATACAAAGATGCAGAATAGAGCCTTCTTCATCTCTCCAGGGGAAAAAAAAAAAAAAAGACAGGAGCCTGAGCCGAGGCTTTGGCAGTGGGTGTGGAAAAGACAGTCTGTTTCTCAAAGCCGTGTGAATATTTTGAAGAGGAACTTAGGTGGTACCATTTATAGAAACAGACAAGTCTGGAAGAAGAGTAGGGTTGGGAGGTGAGAGATTTTTGACTGTCCACAAGTGGAGTTGGCTATGCATGCCAGGCATGAGGGCGGTAAAGGTTGAGCAGGGACTTGGAAACGTGAGACTTGAACATAGGAGAGAGGTAAAGCCCACAAAAGGTGAAAATAGAACTCTGAATTGCCAAGAGTCTAGAGAGAGAGGGAAAGAGGAGAGGCAGAGACTGTTAATATCACATCATGAAGGGATGGGCGGAGGAAGGATACGGGTGTTGGGAGAGGTGGGACAGCCAAGCTGGAAGTCGAAAAGGGTGATGTCTGCCACCAAAGCCATGGTTTTGGGCAAGAGCTTGATCAACACTGGCCAATGCTGCCTACGTGGTGGAGATGCTAAGGACAGGTGGGAAGTACTCGGAGTAGGCAATGACGAGTGGAGATTGCAGAAAAGTGTGCCGGTAATCGACTTGAAAGCCAGATCGTGATGGTTTAACTGTAGACTATACTAACAGGGTGTTCATGGAGAAAGGTGGAGGCAGGAAGAGAGTAAGATTAAGTGAGAACGGTTTGGGGTAGCAGGGATGTGGTCGTGTGTAAGGATCGAGAGAAAGAAGCCCAAGTGAAGAGAGAGACAGAGCTTTAAAAGGGATGTAATTAACCAATTGAGCGATGTCCCTTGACAACAAGGGAAGCAAGCCTAGGACAGGGGAAGAAATACAGGTTTTCTTTAAGTGTTGAAGAAGAGGAAAAGGATGAGTGAGTGGTGGGGGGGGGTGCCTGGGTGGCTCAGTGGGTTAAAGCCTCTGCCTTTGGCTCAGGTCATGATCCCAGGGTCCTGGGATCGAGCCCCCCATCAGGCTCTCTGCTCAGCATGGAGCCTGCTTCCTCCCCTCTCTGCCTGATTCTCTGCCTACTTGTGATATCTGTCTGTCAAATAAATAAAAAAAATCTTAAAAAAAAAAAAAGGATGAGTGAGTGGGTGGATGGATGGGTGGATGCAGAGAAAAACGTTTAAACAATGTTTAATTATAAACACAATACATGTCTGTTTTAGAGAAACTGGAAAGTGCAGAAAGTTGAAAAGAAGATGGAAATAAACTATAGTCCTTTCATCACCCAGGGATAACATTTGTTTATAGTTCCATATATTTTTTCTATACAAAGGTTTACTTGTATCTTACAGGTTTGGGATCATAGTGTATGATTTGGAATCCCCTCGCCTTAATTCTTGCCGAATGTATTTAGCATTTCTCATTCCCATACATATTCTTTGAAAACAGCAGTATGATTAGTTGCAAAATTGAAAGAGTGTGGCACATTTTGTTTAACTATTTCTGTCTTAGTGAGTAGTCCCATGCCCAGTTTGTCAATATTACAAATAATACCAGTATTCTTAGGAAGGACTCCCAGAAGATAGATGACCAAGCAAAATTGTGAAATAAAAAGAAATTCAATAGATTGCATTCCAGAAAAGGTGTATTAATGTATACTTCCAGCAGGAGTATTAAGGGTCACTGTTTCATCCCACCCTCACCAAATGTGGAGGTTATGAGAAAATGCATATAAAAACATCTTTCTAATTATTAGGCCAAAAACATATGTTATTTTAATCTGTATTTCAACTATTACATAGAGAATTTAACTTTTAAATATCTTGATTAGATTTTTATATTTCATTTGCCTACCATCTACATTTGGTCTTTTGTGTTTTTTTTTTCTGTTAGTCCACAGGTTTTCCCTACTTCCTTCTACAAGCTCTTTACATAATCAGAATACTACCAACACTGTTATATTGTTTCAAAAGCAAAAATCGCAGTTTTTGCTTGGTCTTCTAATTTTGCTCATTGCATGTTTATCTACAGAAGTTTTCAATTTGAATATGGTTGACTATATTGTGTTTTTCTTTTTTTTGTTCCTATTTCTTTTATATTAAGAAAGTCCTCTCAGGGTGCCTCAGTGGCTCAGTCGGTTGGGTGTCTGCCTTGGGCTCAGGTCATGATCCCAGCATCCTGGGATGGAGCCCTGTGTCAGGCTCCTTGCTCAGCGGGGAGTCTGCTTCTCCCTCTCTCCTGTTTGTGCGTGCTCTCTCTCTTTCAAATAAATAAAATCTTTAAAAAAAGAAGTCCTCTCTAGCCCCAAGATATTTAAAATATTCACTTTTATTTTTATCTCTGCATTTATGGTCTCATTTTCTCCACTAACTGTCTAAACTACCTGAAATTTATTTTTATATGAAATATAAAAAAGTGATCCAATTTTATTTTATCCTAGTTAACCAATCCACCGAACACCATTTGTACATTATATTTCATTTTCTTTCTGATTTGGGATACAACTTACTCTTAGGCTAAAAAATATTTAGAGATATGACAGTCTTTTTCTGGGCCACCATGCATTCCTTTGATCTGTCTTTCAACTCTAGTTCTGGTACCGCATTGTCTTAATTACTAAAGATTTAAATTGTGTTTTAATATTATAAGATAATTACTAGTTTCTCTAAACTATTGTTTTCTAAATGAACTTAGAACCTCCCAAGTTTTCCTTATAAAAATCCTGCTGGAATGGTTATGGGAATAGCATTAAACTTATAACTTACTATAGGAAAAATCAGCATCTTGGCACTCTATATAGGGGGCAGCACAGGGTATCGGTAAAGTGTTTAGCCTTAGGAGTCAGACTACTTGAGTTCAAATTCTGGAATTGCTATTCCCTAGCTGTGGAACTTTTAGAAAGTTATTTAATCTTTCTGTGCCCCGGTTTCTTTTTGGGGGGGTTGGGTAAGGAGGAGAGGCAGAGAGAGAAGGAGAGAGAGAATCTTAAGCAGGCTCCATGCCTAGTGCAGAGCCTGATGCAGGGCTTGATCTCACAACCCTGAGATCAGGACCTGAGCCGAAATCAAGAGTGGGATGGTTAACTGCCTGAGCCACCCAGGCACCCCTGCCCTTCAGTTTCTTTGTCTAAAAAATGAAAATACTACTAGTACTTACTTGTAGGGTTTGTATACAGGTTAAGTAAATTAATACCTGTGTAAACAGGAACTTAGATTAGCACATGACATGTAGTAAGCACTAAGTAAAAACTAAGTATGGTATCTCTCCATTTATTAAAGTAGGTTGGGACCCTTGCATAAAGTACAGACACAGCCCTCTCTTCGCATGATTCTGATATTCACAATTTTCACTTACCATAATTTAATTAAATAACACCAGTCCACCGACACCAAAGTTGAATTTCAGTCACCATGGTATAAAACTGAGTAATCGCGTAAAGTACAAACTTAGTCCACAAATTCGCTACATAAGTAACAAAAGCACAGTGTGATTAGTGAGTAATCATATCATTTCTTTCACTGTGTTGGTGATTATTCACTGAGCAAAACTGTTGTAGTTGTGTTGTCTCTTTGTCTCTCAGTGATAAACTCATGTAATATTTTACAAAAATGGATCATCGAAAGAGTGCACAAAGATAAAAGTGCATCAAAGAAACAAAAAGTGATATTGCTAGAAGTGGAACTTAGATTAGAACATAAATGAGGTTACAGAAGAAATAGCTAAACTTGGGAATTCGAGAGATCCTAGAAATGCAGCCCTAGGAATTTAGTGAGGGTGAAATTAACGATGTAAATGGTGTTTAAAAGTTGTCATGACAAAACGGATGAAGATGTTCCAGAGACAGTGACGCCAGAAACCACCTACGCATGGAAGGGACTCCTAGAGATATTTCACCACACTGAAAACGCAAAGGATAAAATACAGAACGTTGATCCAAAACTTTAAAAGGAGATTGACAGTCTGTTAAGGTGTAGAAAATATAGCTTGCTAGTAAGTCATAGGAGGAGAAGACAAGCACTATTAAAACTAATATTGGTTAGCTTTCTTTTTTACAAAATAATGCAACATTTTAAATTCTCAATATTTCTAATGTTTAAATGACAGTGTACTAAAAAAATAGTAACTTAATTTTTTTCCATTCCCTTATAAATTTATAACAGAATGGATAGTAAGAGAATGTTTAGGTTTTGATAAAGATGTTTAAAGGTCATAGAACAATTATAATTTTCCCCATTGATTATTAAGATTGCTTTGCGTGGTTTTAGCACTTACGGTCTATTTTACAGTTCTATACTGTTTGTCTTCTCTCATTCCTCCCACATTTATTTCTTTGATAAGTCCTGTGAGCTGCATCTCAAGTGCCTCTTGTATCCACCATTCCCCATCCCTTCCCATTCCCATTGTCTAAACAGATCTTTCTGCCTCTCTTCTCTCATTGCCATTACCCAGACCCTGCATCAGGAAATACCTTCTAAACCACTTCCCCCACTCACCTTTGCTAACACCATTGGTAGCTTCACCTCTAAACATGTCCACTTACTCCCCATTCTTCATATCTATCTGTGCTTTTCTGCTTCCACACGTAGTCACGTTGTCCTTCCAGCGAAAATTCTCGCTTCATTCCCACCTCTCTGAAATCCCTGCTCATTGTCATATGCCATGCCCTCATGAAAGCCTTCTTGATTTTTCTTTTCCTACCTCTCCCTCAGAGATCAGAAAAAACCATTTCTTCTGCCATGTTACAAACGTGCTTGCTTGTACTTCTTTCCTTAAATTAAGTTCATCGTTCTTAGAAGCAGAGTAGATCTCCGTAAACTGAGAGTTCCTCAAGCGGAAGAGCCGTGTCTTCTGGAGCATCTAGAGAGGTCCCGGACGATCTCTACCTTATACTGTGTTTGTCTGCTTGTCTTTCACTCATATTTGAAGAAGGGTGAGAACTGTGTCTTGTTCACCACTGTACCCCAAGTGCCTGGTGCAGAGCCTCGCGCATAGTAGGTGCTCAATAAAAGCTTGCAGAATTAAATACTAGCCCTCCAACTCCATTGACCTCTTCGGCCCTGTGAGTTGGGCCTCCTGTCTACTTCACCAGCTACTGCTATCACTTGGAATTCCCTGCTTCACCTCTGAGATCTTGAACTCTGAAATGCCTTCCAGTTACCAAAACTTTCCATCTTTTGGCAAACTTGTTCAACCCCATTGCTGTGACTGATGGCCCCCTGACCTCTCCCTATTCTTCCAGTCAGTCCCTCTCTGACTTCCCTCACCTCCTTTCTCAGCTCAACATTCTGTACTGTTCTTTCCAGATGTCTGGCTAGGGTGGGGTCACTGGGGCACAGAAATTTAGAGGGCACCGCATTTTTCTCCCACCACCTCTCTGGTCTCTGTTGGAAGCCTCACCCTGGCCCCAGGCCAGCCCCCTTGGCAGTTGCAGAGATGGATGGAGCGAGAGGCCCGAGGTCAAGGGCTGGGAGCGCACCAGCCAGGGGACCTTTTGTGCACAGGGCTGCCCCTCCCCCTTCGGAGAGCAGCTTCCATTGAAGAGAAGGCAAGTTTCACGCTGCTTGCCCCGGGCGCCAAAAATGCTAGTTAGGGCTCTGGTTCTGTCCTCCCTTCCCTCACCCCTTGACACGGTGCCAATCTCATGCTGCTCTCCCTGCTTCAGAGCTACAGCAAGCCCTGTCACTGGGCTTCCTGGGACCACCACCAGTTCCAGCTGTCTGCCCTTGGTGGATGCTTGATGGCTTGCAGATCATTTCTCCTTTTAACTGCTCTAAGATGAATCCCGGGAGTATTTGTATTGGGAATATGTTGTTGCAGGATACAACACACACACACACACACACACACACACACACACACACACACGGAGAGAGAGAGGGAGAGAGAGCGTGAGCTGACGAGTTCTTCTCAAAGCCTCTGTTACCTCATCTGTGAAATGGAAATGATAATAGTATCTACGTTACAGCGTTGTTCCATGGTCTCAAGTGCATAGGGGAGTGCCATACAACAGGCACTCAACAGATGTGAGTTCCCTTCCCTGAGTTTTGAATTATCCTCCTGTATTGACTCTTTCCAAGACTATGGTGAGGATTACATCAAACAAACAAAACTAGTGAACCCACCTGCTAAGTAGGTTTAAAAAATGTTAGTTAGGACCAACTCCAGAGGCCAGGCAGCCTCTCTTCTCACTTTCCAGTCCCCTTCTACACCGCGCCCCTCTATACCACCCCATCAGTGGTCTGAAAGGCTCCTAAGAGAATTTCTCTTTCAGGATCTAGAAACTCAAAACTTTTTGAGCTGGTGCCAAGAATGTTCACTGCAATCAACTTTGTCTATCATAAAGAGGCCAGCCTTGGGTTTCAAATTTTGCCACTGAGTGTTGGTCTCCTTGACCACAGTGGGAGATTTAAATGCAGTTAAAATCAAAGCCATTTCTTTCTTTCTATCAGTGGGTTTTTTAAAACCCAGGGATGTTTTTATACATGTTTTTGGAATTGCAACCAACTCAAAGGTCAGAGCTCCAAAAAAGTGAGGCCATTATAAAGTTCTTTACTTTACTTTCACCCAAATGTGTCTCTTTTCCAAAGCCCAGCGTTCTATGTGCATGTTCATTATATGTTGTTTCCAGCTGACTTACTCTTTAGAAAAGTCAGAGCCACAGGAAATGCGTGCCCTGGAAGTGACTCGGGCACTACAATAGCACATATCCTGCACACTTAACCTCCAAGGAAGGTTGGGCCATGGACTCAACACTCCGCATAAACTGAACCAGGCTCTATTTCCTATGCCTGGAAGCACCTGATTATGTTAATGTTTTGTTTATCACACAGGAATGATGTTTTAAACTAGCTCATAGCATTTTCAGAGCAAAATATTTTAATTTTGGTAAGGTCCAATTTTTCAACTTGTTTCCTTGTATGGCTTGTGTTTCTGGTGTCAAGTATGAAATCCCCTGCTCCCAAAGATTTTCCCCTATGTGTTCTCTTCTCCTGAAAGTCATATATTTGACATTTAAGTCTGTGACCCATTTTTGTGTAAGGTGTGAGACCTAGGTCGAGATTCATTCTTTTGCTTATGTATGTGCACATACTCCAGATCACTTGTTGAAAATACTGTATTAGCTCCACTGAATTGCTTTGCATCTTTGTGAGACATCAGTTGGTCACCTTGGTGTGAATCTATTCCTGAATTCTCTGTTCTGTCCCATTGATCTATGTGTCTATTCTGTCTTGAATACCACACTGTCTTGATAACTATAGGTATAGAGTAACCCTTCATATCAGGTAGAGTGATTCCTCCCTCTTTTTTCTTCTCTTTATTCAAGATTATTTTAGCTACTCTAGGGCCTATGACTTTCCATCTAAATTTTAGAATAAGCTTGTTTCCATCCACCAAAATCCTTGCTGACATTTTGGTAGGAATTGCATGAAATCTATAGATCGGTTAGGAAAGAACTGATATCTTTACTATGGTGAGTCTTCCAATCCATGAACACAATATATTTCTCCATTTATTTAGATGTTCTTTGATTTCTTTCATCAGTGTTTCATAATTCAAGCATACAAGCCTGTGCATGTTTTATTAGATATGTATCTAGTTCATTTTTCTTTTTTTTTAAAGATTTTATTTATTTATTTGACAGACTGAGATCACAAGTAGGCAGAGAAGCAGGCAGAGAGAGAGAGGAGGAAGCAGGTTCCCTGCTGAGCAGAGAGCCCAATGTGGGGCTCGATCTCAGGACGCTGGGATCATGACCTGAGCTGAAGGCAGAGGCTTTAACCCACTGAGCCACCCGGGTGCCCCCTAGTTCATTTTTCTTAAAGTGATTGTAAATTATATTATTTTTCCATTTTGGTTTTCAGATGTCCAGTGTCAGCATAAGGAATGCAGCTAATATTTATGTATCTCTCTTGTATCTTGCAACCTTAATAATTAATTTGCAAATTGCAAGGGGTTTTGTGTCAATTTCTTGGGATTTTGTATTTATACAGTCATGTCATCTGCAAATAGGGACAGTTTTATTTCTTCCTTTTCAGTCTATATGCCTTTTGTTTCTTCTTCTTCTTGCCTTTGAAGGGCTAGAACTTCTAGTACAAAGTTGAGTAAGAGTACTGAAAGCTGACATCATTGCTTTGTTTTGGATTTTAGGGGAAAAGCCTTCAGCCTTTCACCATTATGAATGATATTAGCTGTAGGTTTGTAGAAGCTCTTCGTCAAGTTGAGGTGGTTCTTCTTCATTCTTAATTTGATAAGATTTTGTTTTGTTTCTAAATTATGAATGGTTGTTGGGCACCTGGGTGGCTCAGTGGGTTAAAGCCTCTGCCTTCGGCTCAGGTCATGATCCCAGGGTCCTGGGATCGAGCCCTGCATTGGGCTCTCTGCTCAGCGGGGAGCCTGCTTCCCTTCCTCTCTCTCTGCCTGCCTCTCTGCCTACTTGTGATCTCTGTCTGTCAAATAAATAAATAAAATCTTTAAAAAAATAAATTACGAATGGTTGTTGAATTTTGTCAATGGTTGTGAATTTTGTGTTTGTTTTGTATCTATTAATATGATCATTTGATTTTTCTTCTTTACACTATTGATATGGAGATTACCTCATTTGATTTTTTTCATTGATTTGATTTTTGGATAGTGAACCAGCTTTGATTAATAAATCCCATTTGGTTCAACATTTGCAAATCAATCAATGTAATAGAACAAATCAATAAGAGGAGAGAGAAGAACCACATGGTCCTCTCAATTGATGCAGAAAAAGCATTTGACAAGATACAGCATCCATTCCTGATTAAAACACTTCAAAGTATAGGGATAGAGGGAATATTCCTCAACTTCATAAAATCTATCTATGAAAAACCCACAGCAAATATCATCCTCAATGGGGAAAAGCTGACAGCCTTCCCTTTGAGATCAGGAGCATGACAAGGATGTCCACTCTTGCCACTGTTACTGAATATAGTACTAGAAGTCCTAGCAACAGCAATCAGACAACAACAAGAATAAAAGTTATTCAGATTGGCAAAGAAGAAGTCAAACTCTCTCTCTGCATAGATGACATGATACTTTATATCGAAAACCCAAAAGACTCCACCCGCAAACTACTAGAACTCATACAGCAATTCAGTAATGTGGCCGGATACAAAATCAATGTGCAGAAATCAGTTGCTCTCTTATACACTAACAATGAAAATATAGAAAGGGAAATTAGAGAATCAATTCCATTTACTATGGCACCAAGAATGATAAAATACCGGGGAATAAACCTAACCAAAGAGGTAAAGGATCTGTACTCAAAGAAATACAGAACACTTACAAAAGAAATTGAAGAAGACACAAAAAGATGGAAGAGCATTCCATGCTCAGGGATCGGAAGAATAAACATTGTTAAAATGTCTATACTGCCTAGAGCAATCTATACCTTCAATGCCATCCTGATCAAAATTCCACTGGCATTTTTCAAAGAGCTGGAACAAACAATCCTAAAATTTGTATGGAACAAGAAGAGACCCCAAATTGCTAAGGAAATGTTGAAAAAGAAAAACAGAACTGGGGGCATCATGTTGCCTGATTTCAAGCTTTACTGCAAAGCTGTAATCACCAAGACAGCATGGTACTGGCACAGAAACAGATGTATAGACAAGTGGAACAGAGTAGAGAGCCCAGATATGGACCCTCAACTCTATGGTCAAATAATCTTTGACAAAGCAGGAAAAAATATTCAGTTGAAAAAAGACAGTCTCTTCAATAAATGGTGCTAGGAAAATTGGACAGCTATGTGTAGAAGAATGAAATTCGACTATTCTCTTTCTTACACCATACACAAAGATAAACTCGAAATGGGTAAAATACCTCAACATGAGGAAGGAATCTATCAAAATCCTAGAGGAGAACATAAGCAGTAACCTCTTTCACACCAGCCACAGCAACTTCTTACAAGACACGTCTCCAAAGGCAAAGGAAACCAAAGTGAAAATGAACTTTTGGGATTTCATTAAGATCAAAAGCTTCTGCACAGCAAAGGAAACAGTCAAGAAAACAAAGAGGCAACCCATGGAATGGGAGAAGATATTCTCAAATGACACTACAGACAAAGGGCTGATATCCATGATCTATAAA
Source organism: Taxidea taxus jeffersonii (assembly GCA_003697995.1). Taxonomy (NCBI): domain Eukaryota; kingdom Metazoa; phylum Chordata; class Mammalia; order Carnivora; family Mustelidae; genus Taxidea; species Taxidea taxus. The sequence continues at coordinate 42,562 of ML098956.1, forward strand.
GAACTCCTCAAACTCAACACACACAAAACAGGTAATCATGTCAAAAAATGGGCAGAAGACATGAACAGACACTTCTCCAAAGAAGACATACAAATGGCTATCAGACACATGATAAAATGTTCATCATTAGCCGTCAGGGAGATTCAAATCAAAACCACACTGAGGGGCGCCTGGGTGGCTCAGTGGGTTAAAGCCTCTGCCTTCGGCTCAGGTCATGATCCCAGGGTCCTGGGATCGAGCCCCACATCGGGCTCTCTGCTCAGCAGGGAGCTTGCTTCTGTCTGCCTCTCTGCCTACTTGTGATCTCTCTGTTAAATAAATAAATAAAATCTTAAAAAAAAAAGAAATATGGGAAACCTGAGACCAGAGACTTTAAGTAACTTGCCTGACTTCACTTGGCAAAGATGGGATTTGAATTTTGATCCTTCCATCTTGAAAGCTCTTTCCATTAGAGAATTACAGATGAAAAAACTGATAAGGACATGAGAAATAAAAGGTAGAATGGGACCATGCCCTAGAAAAGCAAGCAGGCAACCAGTTATCCAACGCCCCTCTTGTTCCTGCTTTTCTATGATGATGTTTGGATACCTACATCAATTTGATATTTAATTTTTAAAATCTTAATTCAGATTATATGGATTTTTGGGGCCACATGATATCAGAGAATTAGTTTGATTACAATAACGTAGAGTTTAATGGCTAAGTGTCTTAAGATGGGTTGTATCTGTACAACAGGGAGCAAAATACCTATCCCAAAGATTTGTAACAATGAGACAAGGGATCTGAAAGTGTTTTTGCCAAAAAGCACTATGCAAATATATGGGATTATTATTATGATAATGGAGATGATGCAAATGTTTATCTAAGAGCCAAGACCCTTGTCCATCATGCAGATCAAATGGTTTTAGCCTTGAGGCCACTGGACCTCATGGGTAGGCCTCTCTGAGACTGTGTGTAAACAATATGGGAAGGTGCATTTGGGGGAGGGAGACTTAACATTTCCTCCCAAAGAGTATTTGAAATTGGAATTGACTAGCTGAGTGAATGGATAAATGAAACAGGAAGGGCTGACCATGTGATATAGGAAATAGTGCACAGTCACTGACTTCTGCATACTGAAGTAGCTTTGTCGGGTGTAGGCAACTTGAAGAGAATTTATTTTCTTATCCCCAGTTTTGAACAGTCTGTGTGTTACTTCCCACCTGAACTGAGCTTAGCAGGAAGCATGTCCACAAGGCAGTGTGTCTACCTGAATAGGAAGCTTCAGGCCTTTTACAGATGAAACAATCCTCCTTAAGTTTCCAGTTTGAACAGGTCTGTACATTAGCCAGTTAGAGACTGGGATAGCTGGCTTTGTAGAACTAAGAGGATTCTGTGCTTGGAGTGTTACCATGGAACAACTGAGGGCATAGGGACTGTGAAGTCTCTGTCACTGGTATAAAAGCCACCCCCCACCCCAGTGAAGTGACCTTTACACTGCAAAATTGGTCTGGACCAAGCAACACATTGTAAGGAGCACAGAAGAAGCTCAACGAATGACTCAGAATCCAGGTGATGAAAGAAGGAGACTTGGGCAAAATCGGGAGAGATGCAATTTCTTTAGCCACATTTTGATAAGGAATTGCATAGCTCCAAAGATAGGAGGTATTTAGAGATGATGTAAGGGTTGACCAGTTGGCATTTATGAGGCTTGAGTTAGCCTGGCAGGACAGCTAGACTCAAGGGCCTGTGTTTGGGTTGAGTCTCAGGACCCAGTCTGTATCAGACCAAGAGGAAAACCATGATAGGTTTCTTTGTAGTATCAATCATTGAGTGCTGGGGGCTAGAAGTTTGCCAAATAAAATACAGGATGACCACACTTCATGGGAAGTACATATATTACATATTAAATGATCATCCTGTATTTTTATTTGCCAAATAGGTCCACAGACAGGACCTGAGTAAGGAGACTACTAACTCTCAAACTTTTCTTTTTTTTTTAAGTAGGCCCCAATGTGGGGCTTGAATTCATGACCCTGAGATCAAGACCTGAGCTGAGATCAAGACCTGAGTCGGACACTTAACTGACTGAGCCACCTAGACACTGCTTTAAAAAAAAAAAAAGTTTTTTTAAGTCATTGTCAGCCTTTAATGTGCATACAAATCACCTGAGAAGTCGGCCGATATGGGATGGGCCTCAAGCATGTGCCGGTCTAAAATGTTCCCAGGTGATGCTAATGTTGTTGGCCGCAGACCATACATTAAATAGTAAGGAGCTAGATAGTTGTGTCCGTTACTGATTGAACTGCCTTTCTCATTCCACAGTAAAAGTTCCATCATTACCACCTAACTCCTCCACCATTACCTCCAACCCCAAGTGAAAGAATGTCTTCCGTGGTGTTGCAGATGGTGTCTAGAGGTGCCTAGAGCAGGTGAAGAATTTGGAGCCCAAACTGGATGGACAAGGCAAGCAGAAACCCCATCATAATGGAGCAATCACAGGATTCACTGTTCTACCCCTGGAGTTTCCAAATTGCCCCCTCATTGTCATCACCGGGAGATCTTTTTAAAAATTCCAGAACCTATGCCCCCCAAGACTAATTAAACCCCAATCATTGCAGGGTAGTTGGGCTGGAAGTAGGCTTTGGGATCGTTGACACTCCGCCCGTGATACTTCATGCAGACCATTTGGGAGAGCATCGTTCTAGTGCCAGTACTGGCAATGAGAGCACCTAGGGAAGAACAAAAACATTTCTATAGCTCCAAGAAATGAACTGGGGAGGTGGAGCCAAGTGGATGGGCCTAAGGAACCTTCATTGGCTTAAAAGAAATCATAAACTCCTAAGCAGTTATCAGAAGAGCTACTTCCAAGGCCCTCTCTTGGATGTTCTGATTGGAGATTTCTGGAAGCTCCAAGGCCTGACTTTGAAGTGTCAAATTTCTGGTCCCTCTTAGACTGACTATACTTTAAATTCTCCCTGTCACCCACACCTTCAGTCTGGCAAGTCATCCACTGATATTACTTGGATGTGAAAGCACGTGAAAAAAATCAACACTCTATGCAAGGTAAATATATTCTCTCTTCTTGCTAAAACAGAACCAAAACAAAAATGTAAAAAGCCACCTTTGCTTTCTACAGCACTGGTTCTCAAGTGTGGCTGCACGTTTGGATCAGCTGGGAAGCTGGAAAAATACTGATGCATGGTCCTACCCACCCCCAGAGGTTTTTACTTAATTGATATAAGGTGGAGAATGGGCTTTGGGTGTTTCAGACGAGCCCCAGGTGATTCGAATGTTCAAAGCATTTTAATACAACTGGCTAAAGCACTGGGGCTTATTGATTTTGTGTTCCCAGACCAGCAGTATCAACATAACTTGGGAGCTTGTCAGAAATGCAAAATGTGAGAGCTCACCCAGAACTAGGCATCCAGAATCTCTGGAGGTGGGGCCTAGCAATCCTTTTTTTTAAATTGACATGTAATGTATTATTTGCTTCAGGGGTACAGGTCTGTGAATCATTAGTCTTACACAATTCACAGCACTCACCATAGCACATACCCTCCCCAATATCCACCACCCAATCCCTACCCCCTTCACCCCCCCAGAAACCCTCAGTTTGTCTCGTGAGATTGAGTCTCTTATGGTTTGTCTCCCTCCCTGGTCCCATCTTGTTTCATTTTTTCCCCTCTTGCCCCCCCCCCGCCTCTCAAATTCCTCATATCAGGGAGATCATATGATAATTGTCTTTCTCTGATTGACTTATTTCGCTTAGCATAATACCCTCTAGTTCCATCCACGTCGTTACAAATGACAAGAGTTCATTTCTTTGGATGGCTGCATAGTATTCCATTATATATATAGACCACATCTTCTTTATCCATTCATCTGTCGATGGACATCTGGGTTCTTTTTTTTTCTCATCTGGGTTCTTTTCATAGTTTGGCTATTGTGGACATTCTAGCAATCTGCTTTTTAACAAGGCATCCAGGTGATTCTAAGGCTTGTTCAAGTTTGAGAACCACTCGTTTAGGACCGAGATGCTAAATGTGCCTCTGAAGGCAGGCTTCTTAAACTTCCTCGGCAATTTCCATTTTTTCAAGATGGTAATCCTATGAGTGTACATGGTGATGATATTGACTTAATATCCTCAGTAGTAACCACAGGAAATCCAGATATATGTGCCATACTTAATGAGTAATATATATAAAGTATAGCAAGCTTATAAAATGCCTTCAGTACTTTTTTGCTACCATGCTTTCTCTCTCTCTCTCAGACACACACGCACCCACATCGCCTGCAATGACAAAGAGAGTAGCGCTGAAAGCTCGGGAAGAAAGGAACAGAAGCGGTAAAAAGTAAACAGAAAGTTTAGTTTGAAGTATAAGCTCAGAGACAAAATCAACTTGAAGGAGTAATGCTCAGGAGAAGTTGGACAGAAGGAGCTTTCCATGATATGGGTGGACCCCCAAGCCCGGTCAGTTTTTACCTATTCGTGGTTCTTAGCCACTTGATCATGCCACTTTTAGGGCCACACCCTAGCCTGGATGAAGTCTAGGAATTGTGGGACCTAGTTTCCAGTCATCTGCTCTCCAGGGCTCAGTATGACTTTTAGGCAAATCTCCTAAGGGGCTTGCAGTTTTCCCCAATTTCAGTATGTGAAAGACATGAGTCTGTTCTATGAGTCTGCCCAGGAGAGTATGTCTCGTGAGTCTTCCCAGCACCGCTCATCCTCTCCAGAGCTCTAGCCACAGTGGAGATGAGACAGACTTCGGCTGGGCAAGCCAGCAGTGTACTTGAACTCCTGGTGTCCCTGGAGCCAGAGGGAACCTGAGTCTGGGACTGGAGAATCTTAGATTGTTGGGTGGGGGAGAAACAGACAGGGGAAGAACATGAATGCAGCCATCTTTATCTTTTTTTTTAAAGATTTTTTTTAATTTATTTATTTGTCAGATAGAGAGAGAGCACAGGAGCGAGCACAGGCAGACAGAGAGGCAGGCAGAGGCAGAGGGAGAAGCAGGCTCCCTGCCGAGCAAGGAGCCCGATGTGGGACTCGATCCCAGGACGCTGGGATCATGACCTGAGCCGAAGGCAGCCGCTTAACCAACTGAGCCACCCAGGCGTCCCCATCTTTATCTTTTAAGACTCTCTTTTTGCCCCCAGCCAAAAAGACATGCATGCTTTTGGTCCTTAAAACTTTGTGATTCTGGGGGTGCCTGGGTGGCTCAGTGGGTTAAAGCCTCTGTCTTCGGCTCGGGTCATGATCCTGGGGTCCTGGGATCGAGCCCCGAGTCGGGCTCTCTGCTCAGCGGGGAGCCTGCTCCCCACTCTCTCTGCCTGCCTCCCTGCCTACTTGTGATCTGTCAAATAAATAGATACATAAATAAATCTGTCTTTTTAAAAAAAACAAACTTTGTGATTCTGAGCATTCAAACCTGTTTTGTGCCTTTTATATAAAGCACATGAGACTTTGACATAATTTTTATGAGCCATAGACAAGGAATAACTCCTTTTTAACTTTTAACATCAGGCTTGTTGGGGGCCTCCTCTAGACATTTTCTACAAAAAAGACAATATAGACAATAGAAATTTCTGGCTAATATAAACTTCGGAGATCTCACTTTATGGACCAGGAAGGTGAGGCTTAAAATCATCAGTTATTTGAAGACCAAGTTCTTAAGCATGCCCTTGTTCTGGAAGTATCTAACCCAAATGTGGACACTTCTCTAAAACCCAGTTTTCCTCAAGTTCATTCTTTTTTTTTTTTTAAAGATTTTATTTATCTACTTGACAGAGAGAGATCACAAGTAGGCAGAGAGGCAGGCAGAGAGAGAGAGGAGGAAGCAGGCTCCCTGCTGAGCAGAGAGCCCGATGCGGGACTCAATCCCAGCACCCTGAAATCATGACCTGAGCCGAAGGCAGCGGCTTAACCCACTGAGCCACCCAGGCACCCTTCCTCAAGTTCATTCTTTACTCGTGAGTTCAACCCATGCCTTTCATAATGCTCAAAACCATGACACTGGCTTTGCAAACCACAGTCAGGCTGAGGGGCATTTGGGCTGTAAGCCTTCCCTCCCTGATGATTTTGAACCTCAGCTGGAAGCAGGGATGGGCCTTGGAAGGGAAGTGCTGGAAGTCCTCTGCAAAAGTGTTGGTGAGCAGTGTTTCCTATAACTGCGAACATGCTATGTTAACTGTTTGAACCAAGTCTGTTGAGCCCCAAAGTAGGATGATAGCAGCAGACCCCACATCGGTGACTTCCCCATTCGAGTGAGGCAATGACTCTGACTCTTGATACATGGTCCTCAGGACTGTAATCTTGAAATCTTTCCCCCCCCATTCTGGAGGCACACTTTTTGGAACTCCTTTTATCATCGGTGGGAGGGGTTGTGTTGGAAGTCATGTCTGTACGTGTTTTCTGTGCTAATCTGAGAGCTGGACTCAACCCCAGGACTTGGGTCACTTACACACAGAGATCTCATTGTGAGGGGGGAGGAAAATGGCAGCTCCTCAGCTGCACTTTGAAATTCTGCATTTTAAAAAAAAACACTAAGTATTCATAAGCCTCTTATTTAATGAATGAATCCCTTTGTGTTTATATCCTTCACAACTCAGGGAACAAATAGGGTTTAGTTGCTAGAAAGTGAAAACTTCAAGCTCATCAGAATGGGGGAAATAGTAGGCAATTTGGATGAACAGTGGAAATGGCTCCATCCCAGTTTCTTGGTACCTGCTCCTGAGGGCATGCCAACCAATGCTATCTTCTTCAGCGTCTCCGGCTCCACTCTTGGGCGTTCTCCAAAAAGGGGCAGCAAGATGTTGACCAGCATACATCTGTATTGACTTGGTGATGTGCTCACCTGAAATCAGGAGACAAAGGAACAACAGATCAACCAGTGAGGTTTGGTAATTGGCGATTGCCAGTGAATGCCCTGACCACTTTCTGCCATGTGCCTTCATCCTGCTCCCTCCTCTCTCTTGTATCTAAGATTGGCCTTTACTTCCCCAGAAGGAGTAAACCACCGAAGAAGCATTTTAAAGACCCAGCTCTCCCAGAATAGATCCAAAAGAAAACTCTGAGTTCACATGATTTCAAAATGGAAACGGGATCAATTCATTCTTGGGTCCTCCCACTTCTAAGGGTAGTTTCAAGAAGCTCTTCAATATTAATTAGTAAGCTGTGAATTCAGTTCTGTGCAATTATGATGAGCCGGTTTTTGGAGTATGAAAGAGCTAACTTATCGTATTTTTGAATTACTCATCTAGAAGCCCGAGTATTTTTGTATTTCCATATTTCTCGAGTAGCACTTAATTTAATCTTAGCCCCATTTCTTTCAATAAACCATTGTTGCGTCTCATAAGCAGCACAGCTTCTTCCTCTAACTCATCTCCCCGTGAAATTGGTTTAATGAAGCAGAAAGGTATGAAGCATTAGCAACAGTGGAATCCATGTGGTAGCACTTCATTTTTCAGAGGCACTCACATTTCCACCCTAATTTATAAAATCAGCACACAAATGATTTTTATCACGGCCATTACATCAGTATAAATTACTGCCTTTTTTTATAACACGGCAGTTAGTCAAACTGTTGAAATGATATCTATTAGTCAAGGATGGGGGGAGAGATGGGTAAGAGTTAGGGAAAATGAGGACTGATGGTTGTCTTGCGGAAACACTAATATTAATTTACCATAATGAACACCGATGGGGTATTTTGCAAACGTACAGATGAAAATTAAATGCACAAAGTGAAGCAAATGGGTCAATTTGTTCAGGACAAAGAAGGGGACCTTCAACAAACAAACGGTGCTGTATAGAGACAGGCAGCGAAACAATTAGTCAGGCGCTCCCCCTGTCCGATGGGCAGGCCGCAGTCACCCTGGGCAGGAGCCATTGTGGTTCCCTCCCGCGTGGGTGTCTTCATTTATCTCATTGTAGGAACTGTCATCCTGGTTTTGTGCCCTGCAGCCTTGCCATGTCAAATCCATCCTGCTAAGAGAGTACTACCCCCTGGCATCTCTTCTTTTTACCATTTTCCACCTAGGTCGCTTGCTAGAACCTAGTTGCCCCCATTTCAAGTTAGGGAAATCTCAGACATCTGACCTCGCTCATCTGGGCATGTGAGCATTTGGGTGGGACTGGGTGGACGGTTCCCTGTGCTCCCACTGTGAACAACAGTTGACTAAACAGTTCACTAGTTTTTGGAGAGACGGTATGGAAGGATGGGTATAGGATGAGTTTAACCTTAAAAGAATAAATTACTCATGTATTTCAGAAGTAACATTTAAACATAAACAATCTGTGTAAAAATTGGAAGTCATTCTTGTCCATGGAATGGTGTGGTCGCTCTGGGTATACTTCTGTGCTGTGAATTATTCTATACAACAGTAATTAAACAATATTAAAAATGCATTCCCTGGGGCATCTGGGCAGCCCAGTCAGTTGAACAACCACCTCTTGGTTTAGGCTCAGGTCATGATCTCATGGGTCATGTGATAGAGCCCTGCCTGGGGCTCCGCCTTCAGCGGGGAGTCTGCTTGAAGATTCTCTCCCTGTGCTCCTCCCTCCACTCTCTCTGCTCACCCTCTCTCTCTAAAATAAAATAAAATAAAATTTTAAAAAAAGAAAATGCATTCCCTTCTTCATACTGGCTTCACTATCAATCTACCAGTCTAACTTGAGAATATATAAAATTTGTATCAGAAATTCCTAGTTCTATATTTATTTAATAATTCATTCCATTAACAAATATTTATTGGACATTTGCTATATGCCAGGGACCAGGCTAGGTGCTTAGGATCCAATGGCAAGTGAGCCTTCTAGTGGAGAAAGCAATCACTGAACAAGTAATTCCAAGCAAGGTTTATGGGGCTCCTGAGGTTGGTTGTAATTCCACATGGTTTCTATTAACCCTTATTACTTAAGTCTAGAGTATATGCAAGGAATATAAATCTTTTGATCATAGTCGGTGACCATGTCTGTTCAGGTCTTGGTAATTTCTGAAAACCAGGCACATACTGGTTTTTACCAAATTTGGGATACTATTGAATGGTATCTAAATACAACTTAATATTGATTTATCAGGTCTGCATCCTACAATCCAATAAAGTCCGGTATTTTCAAAGAAGCAGCTCTGCATCAGTTGGGAAATAGACTTCAATGCAATTTGGCTCCCTGGTAAACATCACAACTATTTGCCTGTTTTAAATGAGGTCAGTAGTTCACAAGCCTAGTACTCTTAATATTGGACAAACCAAAATCAGTGAAATTTGGTATCGAAAGTTCTATAGTAGACCAATAAAGGTAGAATCTATTTGCTTTGATTTTAAGTTAACTGTTGTTTGAGATTTTATACACACACACACACACACACACACATACACATGCATCTCCTGATATTATTGACTATCCTCATGTAAGTAAGAGGAAGGGTCTCTTCTTTAGAGGATGGCCTTAGTAGTGTAGCTCTAATTCCTTCAGTACCCTTTCTTAGTCATAAGCCACTAAAAGTATCACATTCTGCCAGTGCTCTTAGACGAGGGGCTAGGATACTTCTGTAAAAAAGGGCCAGATAGTATTTTTAGCTTTGTTGGCCATACAGTGTCTGACTCAACTCCACTGTTATACAAGAATAGTCATAGGTGATACATAAATCAATGAGTATGTCTATATTCCAATGAAACTATATTTACATTCTCTTTATGGCTATATAATATTCCACTGTGTATATACACATTTTTCTTATCCATTCATCTACTGATAGACACTTAGGTTGCTTCCATATCTTGGCTATTTTATTTTGTTTATTTTTGATTTTTAAAATTTTTTATATTTTTAAAAAGATTTTATTTGTCAGAGAGAGAGAGTATGCACACACAGGCAGGGAGAGTGGCAGGCAGAGGAAGAAGCAGGCTCCCACTGAGTGAGGATCCCAATGCAGCACTTGATCCCAGGACCTTGGGACCATGACCTGAGCCAAAGTCAGGCGCTTAACCAACTGAGCCTCCTAGGCATCCCAAGTCTTGGCTATTTTAAATAATGCTGCAATAAATAGGTAGTGCCTAAATAAATAGGCAATTCAAACTTGAGTTGGCCCACAGTATCCATAGTTTGCCAATCCTGGTTTTAGAGCATAAGACACTTCTTTGGTTTCAGGAAAATAAACACAAATGGAAGATAGGTCAGCAAAGCATGGTCATGAAGAATTATCAAGCTACACTTAGAAAGAGGTTCCTTTTGCTTACTTATCCACTCTCTAGCTGCTTTGGGAGCACAGTTCCTAATTTACAGCTGAACTTGAGCATCATGTAAGACCTTTAACCTGAACTTATTCACTTAGCTTTCTTCCCCTAGTTTTCATATTATTCCATAACATCATGTTTTCCTGAGCTTGACTAGTAAGGTTTTGATCCATGTTTTGCTATATATTATCTGTTGTTCTTGCTCTTTATGGAGATAATATCCTTTCTGACTGATTCTTCAGGCCTGACTCTTGGACTCCAGTTGAAACTCATCTCCTGACATTTCCCTTTGCCTGGAAGTCAGATTTCCCAGGCCCCACCATGGGGTATTTGTTCAGCTCATTTCTTTCCTGGGATTCAATCTTGTTCACCTTCTCAGATGTTCTTTCTTCCATCTCCTGCTTTGATTGACTTACCCTTCTCAGCCCTGAAGAGGTACACAAAGGTGAGTCTAGTATCACAATGTGTTCTGTACATGAATCCATGCTTCTGGAGAGCCCCAGACTGCAGTAAAGAGACACAAGGGGCACATGCCCATTCATGCTCTCTTTCTCTCCCCACATGTGCACCTGTGTATACACACACACACACACACACACACACACACACACACAAATATCAAACACTTACTATTGCCAAGCACTCTGGTGAGTGTTTTACATATATTAGCTCACTGAGTTCCCATGGGTAGTCTGATAAGGCATGCATTACATTATTAATATTATCATTGTTATGATTTTATCACCATCACCATCATCATCATTTCCATCACTTCCATTTTACAGATGGGAAAACTGAGGCCCAGAGCAGTTTAATTAACCTTCCCAAGGTCATACAGTGAGAAAAGTTAGCAGAGTGAAGATTTGTACTTGGTTTGATCTGAACCAGAGCTTGGGCACTGACCATCAGAACAGCAGAGTGTCTGGTTGCTCTGCTGCATAGTTGCCCCAGAGAGTCTAAGTAATAGAGATTTCACTGCTGAAGGGTTGAGACCCCTTCTTGTCTTTCTTTGATTTCTTTTTCCTTTTTTAAAGATTTTATTTTTAAATAATCTCTGCATCCAATGCAGGGCTCAAACTTACAACCCCGAGATCAAGAATGGCATGCTCTACCGACTGAGCCAGCCAAGTGCCCCTCTTTGCTTTTTCTAGGTTGTTGTCCCTCCATCTCCTGCACTACTTATAGAAGTCCACAGCCCGGGACACCTGGGTGGCTCAGTTGGTTAAGTGGCTGCCTTCGGCTCAGGTCATGATCCCAACGTCCTGGGATCGAGTCCCACATCGGGCTCCTTGCTCGGCGGGGAGCCTGCTTCTCCCTCTGCCTCTGCTTGCCACTCTGTCTGCCTGTGCTTGCTTGCTCTCTCTCCCTCTCTCTCTGTCAAATAAATAAATAAAATCTTAAAAAAAAAAAAAAGAAGTCCACAGCCCTTATAGAAGCCCGCTGCCTTCTCCTCCTTCTTGATTCAAGCCTCTACAGCCTCTACAGTGAAACAGTGGCTTCATGTGGACAACCTGCCCTATGGTCACACAAAATGGGTTTGATTTCTGGCTCTGAACTTTACTGGTTATGTAAAACTGGACAAGTTACTTAACCTTTCTGAAACTCGATTTCTTCATTTTTAAAAGAAGGACAATAATAGAATTTACCAGACAGTGTTGTTAGGAGGAAGGAAAGAAAGAATATATATAAAACCCTCAGATCAATGTCTGGCACAAAATATTGCTCAACACATGGTGGCTACTATTAATATTATTTCCCCACCACCTCAAACCACTGCCCCCACGTGATTTTCCCTCTTCCTTGCCATCATCCATGGTAAATATATCATCTATTTAGGCATCTGAGGGATTTTCTGACTTTTATACTCTAGGTGACCTTTATAGCCATTTACTTTGGCCATCATTCTCTCAATGATATATTTTTATTTTTTAAATTAAGATCTACTTTCGTTTTAGAGAAAAATGTGCTGAGTGATTTCATTTATATAATACTATTGGAATAATAAGTTTAAAAAATGAACAGATTAGTGGTTGCATGTACAGGGAAAAAATAAATCATCAGAAACTGCCCCTGAAGAAGTTCAATATTGGACTTCCTATATAAAGACTTTAAATCAATTTATATATGCTTAAAGATCTAAAGGAAACCATGGAAAAAGAACTAAAGGAAACCAGAGAACAATGTCTCACCAAATAGAGAATATCAATAAAGAGATAGAAATTATAAAAATGAAGGAAATAGAAATTCTGGAACTGAAAAGTGTAAAAACTAAAATGAAAAAGTCAGTAGAGGGGTTCCATGGCAGATTTAATCAGGCATAACAAAATAATTATCAAACATGAAGATAGGTCAATTGAGATTATCAAATCTGAGGAACATAAAGAAAAAATAATGAAACACATACAGAGACTAAGAAACCTAAGGGAGACCTTCAAACAAATGAATGTATTGTTAATGAGTCTCAGAGGAAGAGAAAAAGAAAGGAGCAGGAAGAATTGCAGGTATAAACTCAGAGATCCGTACCAAGCCACATTATAGTCAGATTGTCAAAATAAAAGCAAAAAAAGTAAATCTTAAAGTCAGCAAGAGAGAAGTAACTCATCATATATAAAGGATACTAATAGGATTAACAGCCAGTTTATCCTCAGAAACCATGATGGGCAGAAGGCACTGGTATGACATATTTAAAGTGCTAAAAGAAAGAATTGTAAATGAAATAGTCTATATCCCACAAAACTATCCTTCACAAATGAAGAAAAAATTAAGATATCACAAGATAAACAAAAGCTGAGTTTGTCACTAGTAGACCTACCTTATAAGAGATGCTAAAGGGAGTCCTCTATTCTGAAATGAAAGGACACTGGACGATAACTAGAAGCCAAACAAAGAAATAAGCAGGAGCAGTAAAGATAGCCACAAAGAAAAATGGAAAAGAGAGTAGCATTGCATTTTTGGTTTTAAATTCTCTCCTTTTTATATGATTTAAAAGGCAAATATTCAAAATGATAATTATAAATCTTTGTTAAGGGACACACGATGTCTATAGGTGAAGTTTGTGACAATAACATAGAGTGGAAGGAGCTGTAAAGGAACAAAATTTTGCATACTGTTGAAAAGAGGTTGGTCCTTATTTAAACTCAATTGTTGCAAAGTTAAGATATTAATAGTAGTCCTCAGGGTAACCACTAAGAAAAGAAAATTAAAGAAATGTATAATATATAACAGAATCAAAATGGTACACTAGAAAAAATTAGTCACAACAGAAGGCAGTAATGGAGAAACTAAGGAGTGAAAAAAAAACTGTAAGATGTATAGAAAACAATGAACAAAATGGCAAAAGTTAAGTCCTTTCTTATCAGTAATTTTTCATTTTTAAAACTTTTTAGGAGTAATCTCTATGATCATCGTGGAACTTAAACTCACAACCCCATGATCAAGAGTCGCATGCTCCACCAACTGAGCCAGCCAGATGCCCCAGTAATCACTCCAGATAAAATGGTTTAAACTCTGATTAAAAGGCAGGCATTGGCAGAATGGATAAATTAACATAATTCAACTATCCATCCATAGAAGAGAAATGTTACCTCCAAAGACACAAGCGGGTTGAACATAAAAGGAGGGTAAAAGACTTTCCATGCAAATAGTAACAAAAAGAGCCAGTGTGGCTATACTAATATCAGACAAAGTAGACTCTCTTTCTCTAAAATAAATAAATAAATAGATAGATAGATAAATAAATATCTTTAAAAATAGAACTACTGTACATTCCAACAATTGGACTACTAGCTATTTCCCTAAAGAATACAAAATACTAATTCAAAGAGATACATGCATCATGATGTTTAGAGCAACATTATCTACAACAGCCAAATTATGGAAATAACCCAAGTGTCCATTGACTGATTAATGGATGAAGATGTAGTATACATATATATATATATATGTACACCATATGTATACATATGTATGTGTATATTTATGTATATATACACATATATACATATATGTATATGTACATGTATATGTATATGTACATATACATATATAGTAGACTATTACTCAGCCATAAAAAAGAATGCAATCTTACCATTTGCAATGAAATGGATAGCACTAGAGAGTATTATGCTAAAAGAAATAAGTAGTTAGACAAATATGAGTACCATATGATTTCAGACCTATGTGGAATTTAAGAAACAAAACAAATGAGCAAAGGGATAAAAAAGAGAGAGAGAGAGAGAACCAAGAAACAGACTCTTAATTATAGAGAACAAAATGATGGTTACCAGAAAGGGAAGTGGGTCGGGGGAGGAGTTAAATAGGGGATGGAGGTTAAGGAGTGAATTTGTTTTTCATGAACACTGGGTGTTATATGGTAGTGTTGGGTCACTAATTGTAGACCTGAAACCAATATTACACTGTATGTTAACTAACTGGAGTTCAAATAAAAACTTAAAAAAAAGATATAACAAGAAAACAAAACCATATAACAATATCCCTTAGGAATATAGATGTAGTAATAATCCTCAACAAAATACCAGCAAACTGAATCCAGCAGCATCTTAAAAGTTTTATACAGCATAACCACATGGGGTTGATTCTAGGAATACAACGATGGTTCAATATATGAAAATCATTTGGTATAATACACCACATTAATAGACAAAGGGAGAAAAGCCCATCTCAATTAACACGGAAAAGGCATTTGACAAAACCCAATATCCTTTCATGATAAAAAAAAAAAACACTCACAAACTAGAAATAGAGAAAAGTTTCTCAATATAAAAGCCCTATATGAAAAACGCATAACTAATATAATATTCAATGGTGAAAGACTAAAAGCTTTTCCCCTAAGGTCAGGAACAAGAGAAGGATGCCCACTATCACCACTAATGTTAAACATTGTACTGGAAGTTTTAGCTAGGGCAATTAGGTAAGAAAAAAAAGTGTCTATATTGGAAAGGAAGAAAGGAAACTCAATTTTCAGATGATATGAAATTATATATAAAAAATCCTAAAGAATCTACAAAAAATTAGAGCTAATAAATGAATTCAGCAAAGTTGTAGTACACCAAATCAGCACCCCAAAATATGTCGAATTGTCATACTCTAATGATTAGTCACCTTAAAATGAAAGTATGAAGACAATTTCATTTACAATAACATCAAAAAGAATAATGTGTTTAGGAATGAATTTAATAAAAAAGTGCAAAACTTATGCTCTGAAAACTACAAAACATATTCAAAAGAAATGATAAAGACCTAAATAAATGGAGGTGCCTCATGTTCATGGATTGGGAGACTTAATATTGTTATAATGGAAACACTATCCTAGGCAATCTACAGATTCAATGCAATTCCCATCAAAACCTCAATGCCCCCCCTTTTTTCTCAGAAATGGAAAAACAGATCCTAAAATCCTGTGGAATTGCAGTGGACCTTAAAAATCAAAACAATTTTGAAAAACAAAAATAACATTGGATGACTCAAACCTACTATAAACTTACAGTAATCAAAGCAGTGTGGTACTGAAAAATGGATGGACACATAGATCAGTAGGATAGAATTGGGAGTCCAGAAATAGATTCATGTATCTATTGTCAACTGATTTTTGACAAGGGTGCTAAGACCATTCAATTAGGAAATAATAGTCTTTTCAACAAATGTTTCTTGCAAAACTGAATAGGCACATGCAAAAATGTTGAAGTTGGACCATGTATAAAAGTTAACTAAAAATGGATCAAAGACTTAATGTAAGAACTAATAGCATAAAAGTCTTAGAAGATAACATAGGAATATATCTTCATGTCATTCAATTTGGCAATGGATTCTTAGATCTGACATCAAAACACAGGCAACAAAAGAAAAAAAATCGAATTCATTAAAATTTAAAATTTTTGTGCTTCAGAGGGAACTATCAAGAGAGTAAAAAGATGACCTAAAGAATAGGAGGAAATATTTGCAAATCATGTATCTATTAAGGTTTTTTTTCCATTTAATTTTTATCTATTTATTTATTTTTAATTTTTAAAATTAACATATAATGTATTATTTGTTTCAGGGGTACAGCTCTGTGGATCCTCAGTCTTACACAATTCACAGCACTCACTATAGCATATACCCTCCCCAATGTCCATCACCCAGCCACCCTTTCCCTCTCCACCCACCCCCCAGCAACCCTCAGTTTGTTTCCTGAGGTTAAGAGTTTCTTATGGTTTGTCTATCCATAATATATAAAGAACTCTTATAATTCAACAACAAACAACTTGGTTAAAGAGTAGTCAGAGGATGTAAATAGATATTTTTCCAATGAATATAAATAAATAGCCAACATCATGGTAGTGGGAATGTGAAATGGTGCAGTTGCTTTGGAAAGCACTTTGGGTCCAAAATGTTAAACATGGAATCACCATATGAACCAGCAATTCCATTCCTACAAAAGAATTGAAAACATATATGTAAACAAATGCATGCATATGGATATCCATATCAGAACTATTCACTTTAGCCTCATTAACAAATGTCTATCAACTCAATAACAAATGTCTATCAACTGATGAATGGATAAACAAGTATGGTATATCCATACAATGGAATATCATTTGGCCATGAAAATAAATGATGTACTGATACATGTTACAACATGGATGAACCTCAAAAACATGCTAATCGAAAGTAACCAAACAGAAAAAGTCACATATTATATGACTTCATTTATATGAAATAATCTAGAATTGGTAAATCTATAGAGACAGAGAGCAGATTAATGGTTTCCAGGGGCTGGGGGAAGGGAGAATGGATAGTGACTACTTCATGGGTGCAGGTTTCCTTTTGGAGTGATGAAGACATTTTGCAATTAAATAGAAGTGGTGGTTGCATAACATTGGGAATGTATTAAATGCCTTTGAGGTGCATGCTTAAAATGTTTAATTTTATATAATGCAAATTTTAAATAAATTTAAAAAGTGATCACTCTAGATTGCCATGAGGAGAATGGATTTGAAAATTGCATGAGACCAGTTAGAAGGGTATCACAGTGGTCCAGATGAGAGGTGATGGTGGCCTCAATTAAGGTGCTGGCAGTAGGGATAGAGAGAAGCAGATTAATTCAAGTTATTTAGGAACCAGTGTTTACAGGACTTGGTGGGCAATGAGATGAGGTGTGCATGACAGGCACTGAGGACATCTCTGAGGATTTAAGGCTGGGCTCCTAGTCAAACAGCAGCACCGTTGGTATTAAAACCCATTTTACAGATGCACAATTAGAGAGGCCATTGGCTTGCCCACTGTCCCACAGTGAGCCAGTAAAGCAAATATACCCAGTACTGCTCTCCTGCTCTTCTGACTCCTGGTTCAGGAGCCTTTGCCCATAATAAAGCAAATATGCGTACTGACTTGAAGAAATCACCTGAATATTTTCAAATAACTGTATAATTGAGATCTCATTTGCCTTCATTTTGATATCTGTGTTTGGAATTCTAAAGTTTTAGTCATGACCATATTCTGATATAAATACATGTCTCCTCGCTGAGCCCCAAGTGTCTGCCACCTCCCTTTATTATGCTTTCTATCCAAGATTGACAACCCTGAAAGGCCCTTCTCTTATTGACCTTTCCCCTCCATCAGCACAATCCAGGAAATATCATGTAGCCTTTCCTCTGCTCTCCGAAACAATATAATTGTAAAGGACTGAATTTCTGCAGCTTTGAGCCTTCCGGTGTTGAAATAGCGATGAGCCACTCAGAGCACCCCAAGTATTGGGTTGAGTAGAAGAGGCTTTGGGCTTGGGCTTGGGGGCTGGGCAGGAGAAAGGAGACAAAGCACGTGACCCTATCATGGGGACCTCAGTCCCAGGCAGCAGGAGGCAGTGGGGGGTGGGAGCACAGCAAAACCTCAGCTGCTGGAGAGGGAGAGCCAGGACCTTTTGTTTCATAATGTATGGAAGAGTGTGCGCATGTATGTGATGATGATGATTAAATGGTACATGGTATCAGCGAAAATTGTCAGCGCGGATGCTGATTAGGGATGCTGAAGAACTAATAGTATGGAAGGAAACTGGAAAAATTGGTCTGAGTGTGGAAAAGTAATACTAATTACAATCATTTATGCGAACTGCTTACCATTTATGACTAATTACCACCCAACACAATAACCATTAGGTATATCATTAAGTATGTGTCAGATTAACTTTGTTGTCAGTTTTATTTGTGATTAGAACAGTAAACTCTGCATGTATGCTTGTACTTAATAGTTTGCTGCTCATGCAAGCACGGCTGTCAGCTCACAATTTAAAAAAAAAAACATTATGTTAGGGCTGGAGCGTGGCAGGCTTTGAATTCCAGGCTAAGTAGCTTGTAGTTAATTTAGGAGGCAATGGGGAGCCCTTAGAGAATAATCAACGGGGAAGATACATGATCAGTGTTGTACTTTAGGAATCACAGACTCGCAGGGCTGGAAGATTCCTTAGAGATTACTTACCCAATGGTCACCATCCAGGGGGTACTGGCAACCACACTGAAGTTTCTGGAGGGATTGTCAAGATTTCAGAAAGACTAAAGGGAGTCATGCATTTCTCCATAATAAGGCTGTACATTTCAACTACATTGTCAATGTTGTTTGGGGCTAGAATGGATCAAACCAAGATAGTGATCAGAAGCATTGATTGGCAGTTATGAAAGTCTGCTTATTTTTATTTTTGAAGGTTTACTTATTATTTTAGAGAGAGTGTGTGTGTGTGAATGGGTAGAGGGCAAAAGAAGAGAATCTCCAGCAGACTCCCTGGTGAGTGCAGGGCCCCTCCGATGACGATGATGATGCAGGGCTTGATCCCACAATCCTAAAATCAGGACCTGAGCTGAAATCAAGAGTTTGGATGCCCAAATGACTGAGCCATCCAGGTGCCCCTAATTATTTTTTTAACGGGAAAACAAGTTAATTGTTTCTTAGCAAATGAAAATTTTAACATTAGAAATTTTTTCAAGATTTTATTTATTTATTTGTCCGGAAGAGAGGGAGAGAGAGGGAGTGAGCACAGGCAGACAGAGTGTCAGGCAGAGGCAGAAGGAGAAGCAGGCTCCCTGCCGAGCAAGGAGCCCGATGTGGGACTCGATCCCAGAATGCTGGGATCATGACCTGGGCCAAAGGCAGCCGCTCAACCAACTGAGCCACACAGACGTCCCTAGAAATTTTTTCTAATCATGGACTCCACAAGTTAAAAACAAAAGGAGTTTTGGATCGTGAAAAAGTTGGGAACTTCTATTATAATCCAACTGATCCTTTCATCTACAGGTGGGAAAACAGAGCCTAGGGACAGATGGAACTTGCCTTAGAGGAAGATGGACAAATGGATCGGACTAATGGAAGGTAAGTGAAACCAGATACCACAAAATTAGTTCAGTAGCCAATAGAGGTACCTAGATTAGGATGGGAGAATTTGTTCTGCAAAAGAGAAGGGCAGGGGCGTCTGGGTGGCTCAGTGGATTGAGCCTCTGCCTTCGGCTCGGGTCGTGATCTCGGGGTCATGGGATCGAGCCCCGCATCAGGCTCTCTGCTCAGCAGGGAGCCTGCTTCCCCCTCTCTCTCTGCCTGCCTTTCTGCCTAGCTGTGATCTCTGTCTGTCAAATAAATAAATAAAATCTTTTAAAAAAAGAGAGAGAGAGAAGGGCAGATAGAAGGAAATGAAAAGGCAGTGCCAGACAAGAGCACTGGTTGGATGCAGGCAGAGAAGAAGAGAAGGAAGTTGAGAAGGACTCTGAAATTTTCCGTGTGGCTGAATGGAGCAATGATGGCATCGTCAGCAGAACTATAGAAAGCTGGAGGAAGAATTGGTTTTAGAGTAGAGGAGAATCGTGAGTTTGGTTTTAGAACATATTGCCCATAACTTGTAGTGATACATTTTAAAAAAGAGCATGAAGATAGAAATTGGAAACACATGGGTTTGGCTTTTGTAAGGAATTTTTCCCTTGACTCTTGTTTTCCATATCTATAGATCTAGGCCAATAATATCTGCCTTATAGAATTAGTGAGAGGATTAAATGGGAGCGTATATAGAAAGTACCTAGCACAATATCTAGCCAAGTGGCAAGAGTTCATTTCTCTTCTCTGGAGGATGTATGGAGATAGAAATGTTTAAGAGGCAGTTAAGAAACAAGGGAGAGTTCAGGAGAGATATCAGATCCCAAGTTACATGTTTAGGATGCAAAAATGTTTTATTTTTATTTATTACATTTTTATTTTATTTTAAGATTTTTATTTATTTATCTGACAGACAGAGATCACAAGTAGGCAGAGAGGCAGGCAGAGAGAGAGAGAGAGAGAGGAGGAAGCAGGCTCCTCGCCAAGCAGGGAGCCCCATGCGGGGCTTGATCCCAGGACCCTGAGATCATGACCTGAGCCGAAGGCAGAGGCTTAACCCACTGAGCCACCCAGGCGCCCCTATTTATTACATTTTTAACTGCAAAACACATATAGTGCTTTCCCAGGGTTTCTGGGAGGGTGGTGTCACCAGGACATAATACAGGAGAAGTCACACTTCCTGAAAATTTTGGAAGGACTCTAGCAAAGGAACCTGAAGTGTGCCAAGGGAGGCAAAATAATTCGGAAGTGGAAGGTGTGGCCCATGGGGTCAAATGCAGTAAAAAAAATTCTAGATAATGGAGACAGAGATGAATGAGGCCTTTAGGAAGTCACTTTTAGAGACCTCAGAGAATTAGGGATGAATTAAATAAGAGGCTAAGTTGCAAGTGAAGGTAAGTCAGTAGAGACAGTAAAGGAAAAGGAACCCTTTCAATATGGACATGAAACAAGAGGGATAGAGGTGACAGTTAACTCAAAGGGACAGCAGTTATAAGGGAAGGTTATTTCAGGCTACTTAAAACCCAAGCATGTTGTTGGCCAAGGGAATGATACCAGTGGGGAATAGACTGATAAGACAGGAGAGACAGGTCATATTTATAAAGCAGGGTCTCTTAAGAAGTTATTCATAGGTGGGCCCAGGCTGTGGTCACTTTAAAAATGTGCTTTGTGGAGGACAAAAAGTTTAAGCCAAGTGAAGTCACCTGAGGTCAAACCAGAAGCAAGAAATCGAATTAGAACTGTTAACCTGTACTTGTGAACAAACCACCCTAAATAAGGAGCATGATTTACAGACTCTGAGTACAGCTCCTTAAGGCAGGGAGTTCAAAATTCTGTCTTAGAACTTTTTGATGCCATTAAGCTTTAATGACACAGTCATTAAAATTAAACCTTCCCTTCTCTTGAAAGTATGGAACAAGACCCGGATGTTTACTATTTATCATTATTCTAGACATACTGAATGATGTAATTAGACAAGAGAAAAAGAAGAGGTTAGAAAAAAATTGGAAGAGAGACTTCTGGAATAACAGTGAGAGAATCTTGGAATGTTCCCCCAGCAAAAACAACTATTTAATGGTTAAAAATTATTTAAACACACATACACACACGCACACACACACACACACACACACATTTAAAGTCTCTGGAAATTGTCTCAAAGCATAAGGAAAATGGAGAAATATTTATTCAAGAAAATCTACCAAATCTTGGTAAGAAAAATGAGAATCTGTGTCGTTGAAGCCAAACCTGCTCCCATCCCCCACCTTACCCCAGGTTAGTGATAGCAGCTCCATCCTTAGGTGTGGCTAAGAAGATGAGGGCTCCTTCTGCCCCAGATTCTAGTTCAGGGCTACTACTTCACAATCAGAAAGGCAGGCTCGGAGGCGCCTGTGTGGCTCAGTCAGTTAAGCGCCTAACTCTTAGTTTCTGCTGGGGTGGTGATCTTGGGTTTGTGAGACCCAGCCCCATGCCGGGCTCCAGGCTCAGTGCGGAGTCTGCTTGGGATTCTCTCTCTCCCTTTCTCTCTGCCTCTCTCTGCTCACACATGCTCTTTTTTCCCTCCCTCTCTCTCATTCAGAGAGAAACAGACCACTGTCCCACCCTGGGCAACCACCAGTCTCCTTTCTAGCACTATAGATCTGCCTCTTCTGGACATGGCATATAAATGGGATGATGAGATATATAGATTTTGTGTCTGGCTTCTTTCTCATTTTTTTAAAGATTTTATTTATTTATTAGTTAGAGAGAGAGAGAGAGCGAGCACAGGCAGTCAGAGAGGCAGGCAGAGGCAGAGGGAGAAGCAGGCTCCCTGCCGAGCAAGGAGCCCGATGTGGGACTCGATCCCAGGATGCTGGGATCATGACCTGAGCCGAAGGCAGCCGCTTAACCAACTGAGCCACCCAGGCGTCCCTGGCTTCTTTCACTTAGCATAATGTCTTCAAGGTTCATTCACACTATAGCATGTATCAGTACTTCATTCCTTTTTTTTCATTGTGGTAAAATATGCATAAGTTAGAATTGACCAATTTAACCATTTTTAAGCATATGGTTCAGGGGCATTAAGTACAATTATATTGTTGTGTAACCATCACCACTAACCATCTCCAGAATTTTTTATCATCTGTACTCATTACACAATAATGCCCAATTCCCCTCTCCCCCCGCCATCCCTGGTAACCACTATTCTACTTCTGTCTCTATGAATTTGACTGGGGGGGTTACCTCATGTCTGTACAGTCACACAATATTTGTCTTTTTGTGTCTGGCTTATTAGGCAGAATCATAATCTAGTGTGTGGAGATGCCACATTTTGTTTACCTATTCACCAGGTGATGGACATTTGGGTTATTTCCATCTCTTGGCTATTATGAAAACTGCTGCAATGAACACCTGTGTACAAGTTTTTGTGCGGACATATGTTTCCATTCCTCTTGGGCATTTGTGAGAAATTGCCAGGTCACATGATAACTCCATGTTTAACCTTTTGAAGAGCTGCCAAACTGTTTTCCAAAGTGACTACATCAATTCACATTCCCACTGGCAACGTGAGCTTCCGATTTCCGTCATCCATGCCAGTACTAGCTATCGACTTTTATAAAAATTATAGCAATCCCAGTGGGTGTAAAGTAGTATTTCATTGTGGTTTTGGTTTTCATTTCCCTAATGACTAATGCTTTTGCATACCTTTTCATGTGCTTATTGGCCACTTTTATTATCTTTAGAGAAATGTATATTCAAATGCTTTGCCCATTTTTAAATTGGGTTGTAGTTTTCTTATTGGTTTGTAAGAGTTCTTCATATATTGTCGAAAGAGGTCTCTTGTCAGATATATGATTTGCAAATATTTTCTTCCATATCATGGGGCTGTCTTTTCACATTCTTAATGGTGTCATTTGAATTGTAAAAGTTTTTAATTTTAATGAAGTCCAATTTATCTACTTTTTAAATAGTTGTCTACACTTTTGGTGTCATGCCTTAGAAACCAGTGCCTAACCCAAGGTCATGGAGATTTACACTTATTTCACGAGTAAAATACATAGGATTTCCGAGAAGATTATCACATGGAAAAAGTTATCCAACTATTTGAAAATCTGTAATATAGTTTTATGTAGATATAGGTATATCTTTATGAACTTAGTAAATAACAAGATTTATTGGTAGGTCTATAATTTTGAAGTAGTAATGAGCATGATGATATTTTGAGATATCTATAAGTCTAATGCGATAGGAAAGTATCTGTGATTTCTATTGGTGACCAAATCATAGGTGTTTCTGGTATTACTTTGGTCTGTTGCTTACAGAATAACAAAAGGAGTTACTACATTTCAGTTAGAGGTTAGTAGAAGTAAATTTGTAGTTTTTCCTACCCAAGTTAATAGATTCTCTGATTTCTACCTGTGGATCCAAGGTTAAGAACCCTTACTATAGATAAAATCAAAGCTCTAAATGAATAAGAATACTGTAAAATTTTGTCCTAAGGTATTATTAACCATTTCATTTACCCATGAAATCCAAATGTTGAGTAATCAAAAAGATAAAAGTAGTGTTGAAATGATGACAGCTGACTCAGACTTAACTATTATCTACCTTTGTTGGGGATGGTTATTTCACTGTAGAAAAGTATTTTGGTAGTCCCTTCCTATTCAAATGTGATCGGCAAAGATATAATATTACTGTCCTTTTAATAACTGGACTAATGGGATTCAAATTTTATCTAAATACTCTAATTCACTTTAATTCCAACTCAATGTTGAAAACATACATAATTTACTTTCTGGTTAGATTTATTCAAACTGTTCTCAGAAGAGATGTGTTTGTCGAAGCAACCAGCTGCTCTGGACATTATCAGGTAGAAAACTGTATTCAATTTTAAAGGGGAAAAAATACCAAATACGAGAAATAGATCACAGAAAAGAGTGTCTAAGGGAAAAGTTTAATGAGGGGTTATATTTCCTACTCACTGGAAACAGATGCCTCCCTCTAATAATCTGTTGATATATTTGCTATTATTGTGGTTTTGAATAGGTAATGCATTTACGTGGCTCAAAAGTCAAAGTGATATAACAAGGAATCCCCAGAAAAGTCTTAGTCTCACCTATACTACCATTTACCCTGCTCCCCAACCCTATAGGCAGTGATTCTTCATGAGATG
Source organism: Taxidea taxus jeffersonii (assembly GCA_003697995.1). Classification (NCBI taxonomy): domain Eukaryota; kingdom Metazoa; phylum Chordata; class Mammalia; order Carnivora; family Mustelidae; genus Taxidea; species Taxidea taxus. The sequence goes on from ML098956.1 coordinate 67,283, forward strand.
AAAGCAAACATCTGTGTTTTTACAACCCTTTCTTAAACAATGACAACATACTATATATACTGTTTTACACCATGCACTTTCTGCTTAATAGTATATCCTGGTGAATTTTCTATATTAGTGTAGTAAGAGTGTCCTCGTTCTCTTTTACAGCTGACGAGCATCCTAGGGTGGGAATATACATGCCATTGTTTATTTCACCTCTTCTGTTTGATAGACCCTAGAATTATTTCCAGTCTTTTCTATTCGTGGGTCTACTTTTACACTTTTACAGGTTTTATTTAGAAGTTGCATTAGTCTAGACTCTTTGGGTTGTAAGTGGCAGGAATTTGATTTAAATTAAGTTAAACAAAAAATGGGATGCTTACTACTGAGTGGTAACCCGGCCTTCCCTCCTTTTTGCCCATTCATACTAAGATGAAACCTTTGCTTTTACAACACGCATCTGGCCTTTATTTCTCTTCTTTACCCATAAGCCCAGTACAATCCAAGTATCACTGATCTTAAATCAAAAGCAGAGTCAAACTCAGGAATCATATGTCAATCCTCTTATAAGGTGGCCAACCAGATTATTCATGGCATGCCTACATAAAGGTCTTGTTTAGATAAACATCAAAATAACATAAAATTAAAGTATTCTCATGAAGGCCTCATCTCCCAGAATCATTTCTGGAATTCCAAGTAGGGAAAACACTGGACTTCAGCATATATTTCCAGGAATATTTTAGGTGCAAAAGTAGGAGTCTTCTAACACCAAGAAAGGGAGAGTTTGATCCAAGACAAAACCAAGCATTTCTGAATGACCAGACTGTTCCCCAATATCTATACTTCTGATACCTACGTAAGTTGGGAAGTATTGCTACCACAAGAAATCAGCTTAGTGGGTGGAGGAGTTGGCCTGACCTGCATCAAAAAGTTCATCCCACCCAGTGGATGGAGAACTTTTTTAAAAAGACATTTTAAAGGGCTGGAAAATATGACCTATATGAAGAAAGTAAAATGAATTGGTGTTATTCAGTTTGGGGATGAAAAAAATGAATTTGAGTTGAATATATGAATCAAGATGAAGATCAGTTAATCTCTGTGGGAGGAAGAAAAGATAAATTACCTTCACTTGCAGACAGATTATGAATGAGAAAATGCTCTCTGATAATTAGAACAACAAGCAATGGAAGAGGATTAGGAGTCCCTTTGCTTAAAGGTTAAAAAAAGCTGCCATCTGTTTATGTGTGGAAGTTGATAGTCAAAGACTCTTGGAGCACTCCTTTTTAAGCATAATGGTAGTGTCTGTGGCCCTCACTAAGGGTTGAGATAAACTAGAAAGGACCTTTGGGTACCTTTGGGGATTTGAATCATAGACCCAGCTTAAGAAAAGACTTACATCTCTTCCCAAAATCTATTTTAGCTGGTAAAAGATTTAAATTACAAGTGTGTTCATTTAGGAAATGGCTGGAACGCTTAGAAGAGAGAATGATGAGTTTTGTTGCTCTTAAAAGCAACTGTGATAAGTTTCATATTCTCACTTAATTGAATAAATTTCCTAGGGTTAACCTCATCCCAGGCAATTCTGCAAGACATATAATTTGACATTTTATCTGTTTGGGGTTTTTCCCCCAAAATCAACCCTTGTGCCATATACCTAGGGTGATCTTATTTTCTGAAAAATATTTACAACATATGGTTTGAGAAAAACATGCTTGGGAGTAGTGGTATGGCTTATCCTGTTTATACAGTCCATAATTATTTACTCTGTACTTACTGAATGCTAAGCACTATCCTAGCTACTTGGAATATAGCAGTGAGTCACACATAAAAGTTTCCTGCCTTCATGGAACTTGTCTAAATGTGAGAGGAGAGAAATGATAAACAATAGATATTTAAAACTAAGTAAATTGTGTAGTATGTTAGTGCTGGTGGAAAAAGAAAAGGCAGAGCCAGGCAAGGTGAATCAGGCATGCTGGGCGGGGAGCAGGAAGTAGGTTGCAGGGTTAAGTAGGGTGGTTAGCATAGGTCTCTATGAGAAAATCAGTTTTGTTCAAAAACTTGAAGGAAAAAAAAGGTGAGGAAAGTTGGACATCTGGGGCGAGAGAGACTGAGGCCAAGGGGACAGCCTATGGGACAACTAATGGGAAGGCCTTGAGACAGGAGAATGGTTGGTGTGTTCATAGAATAGCAGGGAGGCCAATGTGGCTGGAGGGGAGGGAGTGAGACCAAGAGTAGTAATAGAGGAAGGGCAGATCATGAGGGCCTTGTAGATCACCAGAAGGGCTTTGGCTTTGACTTGGAGGAACACGAGAGTCATTGATCTGTTTTGAGCAGGGGCATATTGGATCTGATTTCTGCTTTTTAAAATATTGCTCTGGCTGCTTTGTTCAGAATACACTGAAAGCAGGTGGAATGTATGGTTTCCCTACCCATGGATTTACCAGAGTTTCGTTAAGTAACAGTAGCACCCGACAACACACTTCAAATTTCAGTTATCATCACATACTAGCTGTGCAATTGCATGAAGTACAGATTGTGCCGATGGCTCTTGTCATTCTGCAACTCACTACGGAAAGGACGGATGCCTGCAAGGATCAGTGACCCTTCACGTCACTTCTTTCAAAGTTTGTTGGTGATTGGCCTTGGTGATTCATGTTATTGGGTTCATGCAGAGAGCAAAGTCTAGACTTGTGTGTCACCTTCTCGATTCACAGTGATAACCTCATGTGACGTTTGACAAAAATGGATCCTCAGAAAAGGGGGAATTGGCCAACAAAGATGAAAGCGCCGCTAAGAAACCAAAACATCTGATGCTGAAAGTGAAATTCAAATCAAAGTTATATGGGGTTATAGAAGACATTTCTGTCTGTGGGATCATTGCCGTGTTAACATGGCCACCATCCGAGAGACCCTAGATGTGCCAAGGAACTTATGTTGAATTCCACAGAGGAGCATCGTGAAGGTGAAGCTTCTAACATAAATGAAGGAAGTTGTGACAAAAAGAATAGATCTCCCAAAGGGTGTGACACCAGCAAAAGCTCACACTGAAGGAATCCATGGAGATATTTCACAATATCAGGTGTGCAAAGGATAAAATGCTGGAAGCTGATCCAAACTTCGAAAGGAGTATGGTAGTTCACCTGGCATGAAAAGATGTTCTCTTGGTATCAGAAGCTATGAGAAGGAGAAGGCAAGTACTACCGTTCTACCTTGGTGTGTTTTTTTATAAAGAAAACACTCTCTCAACACTTCTAATGTTTTAAATTACAGTGTACTGAACAAATGCTAGTTTCACAATTTGTTCATTCTCCTATATACTTAAAATGAAATGGACAGTGAAGGAGTATTTTAACGTCTTGATAAAAAATATTTAAATGTCAGAGAACAACTGTAATTTCTCCTACTGAATAAAATTGCCTTGCACTCTTTTAGCTGACAGTCATTTTCCACGTCCTCCACTGCCCTGCACGGTGAAGACTGCCTGTCCTTAGTGATGACTAGATCTAGGGTCGGATCTTGGAAATGAGTAGCTACAATGAGATAGAGATGGTCTTGTAGTTGAAGGCTTTTCGGCGCTCCTTTTCAGTAGAGATTCTGGAACTCTCAACAGCTGTGAGAGATTTCTATCAGTGACTTATTATCAACCCAACAGCCTGAAGCTCAGTGGCGTGAAGAGAGGTGCCAGGGAGGTCCCATACTCCCAACCCTTCCCTCTCTTGTTGCCACAGTACTGTCAAATGCTGCCATTAGAGATGTAGGTCTCCAGGTTAAGCCTTGCCCTTCTTGAATTGTTAAAAAATATGTACCTGAAATGGTAACCATGTGAGATGATGTTTGTATAAACTAATCTTATCGTGGTAGCCATTTCACGATATATATGTCTATCCTATGCGAATAAAATATGTATGCGGAAAGCCTGCTATAGCAAGTAAGGGCATCAGGACCTTACAGGAAAGGGGGGGGGCTACTGAGGTTCCAGAAAGCGCATCTTTTTAGAAAAAGAAAATAAATTTGGCAATATGTAACGAAAGCCTTAAAAATGTGTGCTCCCTTTGACCCAGTAACTTCACTTCTGAGAGAGTCTATCTGAAGGGAAGGAGACTAAAAATTATGCACAGAATTGTTTGTCATGTTATCTTTCATAATAAATGTTAGAAATAATGCTGGGGAAAAAAAAAAGCAATAATGCTGGGGGAATGTGTAACTAAATGTACAATACATGCAAATGATGTGACATATTTATATATTTGTATTTATAAAATTATGAATATATTTTTATTTATAAATATATTTATAAACATTGGGAATTTTCTTTGGGTTATCATGAAAATATCATAGGAAGAGTTTGTGAAATAATATAAATTGAGAAAATGGGAATACAAAACTATATATACTGTGTGATCTCAATATAAGCACATAGGAAAAAACTGGAATAAAAGATGTCATCATGTTATTATGGTTACTTCTGGGTGTAGGAATTGAAGGAGTTTAAAATGTATAAAGGAAATGCATGTGAATTGTTAAAAAATAATAATGCACCGTAATACTGGTTCTGGAGCAGGACTGCAGACTAGCCGCATTGATCTTGGGTAACTTCTCTAGCCTCTCTGTGCCCCTGTTATATCATCCATAAAATATGAGTAACAGGAGTGTTGACTTCCTAGGGTTGTTATGGAGATTAAATGAGCTAATACTTATAAAACATTTGTAAGAGTTTCTAGTATATAGTAAATGCTCAATAAATGTTAGCTATTAATTTATTGGTGTGTATACCGTTGTAAAAATAAAGTTTGTTTTTTGCTCCTTTTCTACATTTTATCTTGTATATACACAGGAATTGTGTATATATGTATACACACACATGTGGGGTTTATGATGAACACAATTAAACAACTTGCTCTATTAACTCAGCAATATATCAATATATTGTGGACATTCTTGTACATCAGTAATGCAGACCTACTGATTTTCTGTAATGGCAGCATTAGCGTTCTAGAGTATGTATTACATTTTATTTAACCATTTCCTCACTAATGAATCTTTGGCTTATTCTCAAATATTGCTGCAGAGATTCTGACCCTTATACATATATTTTTCCACACGTATATGAGTATCTTCTTAGGACAGATTCCTAGGAGTGAAATTTAGTCAAAGGACATGTTGTTGATAACAAGGACAGATATTTCCAATTTCCCCTCCAAAGAAGTTGTACTAGTTGACCAATACGTAAGAATGCCATTTTCCTCAGAGCTTCATCCATTCCAGATATTATCAATCTTTAAAAATTTTCCTACCTTTTAGGCAATATGGTATCTTATTAGGGTTATAATTTGTATTTCTCTGATCACTACTGAGGTTGAGCATATTTTCATATGTACACAGGTCCTTTGCATTTCCTCAACTGTGAATTGCTTGCTCAAGTCCTTTTCTGTGCATTCTTCTCTTTTTTTATTTATACTTCTCTGTATTTAAAGAGAAAGAAAAATGTTTTCTATTCTTTAAGTAATCTTGTGCTCCATTCATTATCAACCATACTAGCAGAGGAAAGTATTTGCTCAATCCAAAAGGAAGGAGAATGTAAATGTATAAATTTTGTTGACTTTTTTTTGGGAGGGGGGTCAGCGAAAAAAATTTACCTGCTTAATTGTGCCTTTCTCAACCCAATATTAACTGATCCTCTTCTCATTCCCTGTGCCTCCACAGTTGGAAGATGCTATTTGATCATTTCAAATGCACCACGGACCTCTAACACATTTGTCTAAGTCACTGAAGGCTAAACTTTTAAAATTTAACTCAATAATTCTATAATTTGTTTTTCCTAAAAAGCCGTCTTTGAGGTTGACCCAGAAGGAGGTGGAGGGCTTCACAGTCATTTGATATAGTTAGGCCTGTTCTAACAACCCATTCTAACCGTTCAGGCAGATGCATTTTTTTTCTTTCAGAATTCTTTCAGAATGACCTCATAATTGAGCTGCCCCTGTAGGCTCAGCATTGAAGAATAATGAGTTTTTGAATGATGAGGAGGACATGTTTTGAAACAGAAGCAAATAGTGCTGATTATTTACAATGCTGCCATCAAGGGAGTGTGAGCTACAATGGCTAGAAATCCTCCTGTGATTGGAGCTGGGGATGGCCGTTGCAAAGAGTCCACAGTGGCAGTGGCCTTTCCTAAGTGTCCTTGCTCCCATTTTCCCTTTATATGAGTAACATGCTAATTGTTGGGTAGCAGAGAGGCCAGCCCAAGCTGATTAAAAGTCTGGCTTAGTGATAATTTAGTTCAGTTCCATTTCTCCTAAATGATACTTCAGTCTTTTAAGGAAAAAAGGCATGGGTGGGGGAACTCTCCTATCCTTAGTTATCACTAGTAACAGACGCTTAGGGACCTTTCTGTAGCCAAATATAGCATTTTTTAAAAAAATATTTTATTTGTTTGTTTGTCAGAGAGAGAGAACACAAGCAGGGGAAACTGCAGGCAGGGGGAGAACCAGTTTCCCTGATGAGCAAGGAGCCCGATGTGGGACTCGATCCCAGGACCATGGGATCATGACCTGAGCCAAAGGTAGATGATTAACCAGCTGAGCCACCCAGGTGTCCCTGTAGCCAAACATAGTATTAACCTTAGTAAATCCATGCCTTCTAGACCCTTTTCACTCATATATCCTGGAAAAGACCTTCAAATGCTTTCTGACATTCTGATTCAGTGTCTTGACTATTAAATTCAGCTTGAGTTTTGTGTGTAATCTTGGATCCACCAGTGAGCGCATATTTACCTTGGCCATAATTTTATCAAGGGAATGTTATTTCAGGAAACAGGTTTAGACCACACGATTCTTAGGCCTTAAAGGTCATCTGATCTAATCCCCCACTGAGCCTGGAATAGCCCTGCCAGGTCTTTCTCTGCCCCTTAACTCCCTCCAAGTGTGGACGTGGCCTCTTGTCAGTTCGAATCTCTCTAGTGACATGGAGATCCCTGTTATATAAGACAGCTCAGTCCATCCTGAAGAGCTCTGATAGAAAGGCTTTTTACTGAATGGAAATTTTTCTTCTAGTAGATTCAACTCATTGATCCAATGGGAGTCTAGAGGTGCCTTCCAGAATGGGTCTGAACTCTCTTATGCATCACATACCTATAAATACTGCTTCCTCCTTTTTCTATAGCTCCACCCCTCCCTCTCCCGCACCATTCAGTCTAAATGTTCTCAGCTTTTGTGAATTTTCTTGAAGAAGCCCCTGGCTTCTTCTCTTACCTAATCTCCTGTACATGGCCCCCTTCTTTTCCTCAAGCATGAACAGCATATTCCTGTCTCAGAGTCTTTATTCTTTCTCTTCCCACCACCAGAAATGCTCTTCCCTCAGATAATAGCAAGATTTGTTCATTTTGTTCAGATATAAGTTCCCTAGAGAGGCCTTCCCTGACCATTCTGTCTGAAAGAACCCCACCCCATCTCCATCACTATCCTTTTACCCTGATTCATTTTTTTTCTTCATGCACATCACTCCCTGAAAGATAATTATATATCCGTTTGTAAGTTTGTCTATCTCTCCAGCTAAATGTGAGCACTATGAAGACAGGGACTGTTCATGTTTTATCTTGCACATAGTAGGCGCTCAGTAAACACTTACCGATTGACTTAATACAATATGTTTTTTATTCCTTTCACTATCCTGGTCACTCTCTTGACTTTCAGTATCCCTCTCAAAGTGCAATGGCCTGAACTAACTGACAATAGAAATCTAGCTATGAAGGGCACCGGGTGGCTCAGTCTGTTGGGTGTGCAACTCTTGATTTTGTCTCAGGTCATGGTCTTGTGGTTGAGGGATTGAGCCCTGTGTTGGGCTCTGCACTCAGCAGGGAGTCTGCTTGGGATTTCCTCTCTCCCTCTAACTCTGCCCTCCCACCTCTCTTTCTCAATCGCTCTCAAATAAATAAATAAATAAATAAATCTTTTAAAAAAAGAAATCTAGCTATGAGCTGACCAAGGCAGAATAACGAAGAAAACCCACATTATTCAGTCATTGAGTATATACCATGCAGCAGACACCATGCTAGATCCTGGGCATATGACAGTGAACAAGTTCAATATAGTCCCTGCCTCCCGAGAACTCATTGTCTAGTGTCTTACAGATGTCCTTCTAGCATGATGAGGTCTTAAGGTCACATTTGCTTTCAGGGCAGCCATATCTCACATCATCACACTGGAGAGTTTGTAGTCCAAACTTAAAGCTCCTTATCATGAGTTCTTTTTGTGCTCAAGTGCAAAATCATGTATTTACTCTATTAAATTTCACTGGGTTAAATTCTGTCTCTAATTCTATTAAATCAAATTATTTTAGGATCTCAATTCAGTCATCCAAGATACGTGCTAGTCTTCCCAGCTTTATGTTGTATCGAAGTCTAGTAAGTGGGCTTTCTATATATACAGATTATCAATAAAATCATTGATCAAGACAGATTTCTATAGCACACCACCAGCAGATTACTTCCAACTCAGTATCCCAGTGAATCCCTACAAATGCCTTGATGCTCTCCAGATTTTCGCCCACCAAGTTTCCATATTTACCAGTCTGGAAACCCTGTCAAGAAAGGAGTTAAAGTTAGAAATGCCTTGTTCTTAATGAACCCATGTTGGGTCCCAAAGATCATTCCTAGCCCTGGTAATGACTACAAATTCTACTTAGTTCACCTAAACCACCCCTTTAATATACCATTTGGTTGTCTTATTTGATATAAACATCATCACAAATTTATCATGTCCAGAATCTAACTTTCCACCATTTTTGAAAATCAAAATAAGTATCTATTTCTTTGATTACAGATGCTCTCTTATTTGCTCTGATTCCTCAAAATCTGCCATGATAGCATAGCATTCTGTGTATGTATACTTATTCTTTTTCCTGAATTCTCTCCACTGGGGACACAGTCAGCTGAGTAAGGAGTTTCAAACTCATTTACGTAGCATCTGAGCATTCTTTTAACTCTCAGTTTTGGGCTTCTGTTGCTTCTCACTAAAGTTCTTTTCTAAACTTTTCAGTCTTAAGCTCATTATCTTTTTCAGAGAAGATAATAAATTTGGAGTTCTGCTGTTCCTGTCTTCTATCAACATTATTCCTTCAGGCCTAAGCAAGATACCTCTTGCCTGACTTTGTTCTTACTCAGAACATAACTAATGAAGCTTCATGCTTTCATCCTAGACATTTTCTCCTAGCCTCAGCTCACTGAAGTCTTTCACCCTCCTGACATTGTTCACATCAGCTAGTGCTCCTCTTCTGGTTCATTCTTAATCTCATTTCCTCCCACTCTTCCCACACTAATCCAGCAACAAGTACTTCCTTGCTGTTCCTTGAAGATGTTAAGCATATCCCCAAATCAGGGCCTTTATATGTTTTGAAACCTTAGCCTGGAATGCTGTTTCCCTAGATGTATGCAGGATTTGTCCCTCACTTCATGGTGTCTCTTTGTAATTGTTTTCTCATTAGAGAAGCCATCCCTAATACCATCACTGAAATAGCACACACATACACCCACTCCTGTGGTCATTCTCTGCCCCTTACCCTGCTTCATTTTTCTTAGCAATTATCACCATCTGACACATTTCTTTGGTTATTGTCTGTCTTGTCCCACTAGAAAATAAGTTGCATAGGGACAAGGATTTTTGTTTATTGCTACAGCAGTGCTTGTCACACAATAGATGCTCAATAAATATGTGTTAAAATTAATAAGGGGTGCCTGGGTGACTCAGTTGGTTAAGTGTCTGGCTCTTGGTTTTGGCTCAGGTCATGGTCTCAGGGTCATGCAGTCGAGCCCCCCCACCCCCACCCCCAGTCCCCCTGTCTGGCTCTGTGCTCAGCAGGGAGTCTGCTTTAGATTCTGTCTCCCTCTCTTTCTGCCCCTCACCTGCTTACACCTCTCTCTCTAAAACAAACAAATATTTTTTAAAAATTAATTATATCTAGGTATTTCTCTTACAACATTTTTCCATGAGACCTACCTATGATTTTTCCACCTTCAATATGACTCTGAAGGCCCTAAGAAGAAAAAATTCTGCTATGAGAATAATGATTAGGAAAGCGATGGTAGGGGCGCCTGGATGGCTCAGTCATTAAGCATCTGCCTTTGGCTCGGTTCATGATCCCAGGGTCCTGGAATGAAGCCCCACATCTGCCCCTCTGCTCAGCAGAGAACCTGCTTCTTCCTTTCCCTCTGCTGCTCCCCCTGCTGCTGTGCTCTCTCTCTCTCACACATACATACATACATACATACATACATACATACATAAAATCTTTTTAAATAGTGACTGGAAATAAAACTTAGATCCTGGAATTTCTATGACTCTATCCATGTGATACACAAAGCCAACCTGAAAGTCTAATGTGGGGCAATACATGTGGGATCACAGTACTCATTGGAATTTAGTGGCATAAGCTTAAATCCTAGAAGCAGAAGAGGCTGCCCTCTCTAAAAGGAGCATATCTTGGGGTGCCTGGGTTGCTCATTTGGTTAAGTGTCTGACTCTGGATTTCGGCCCAGGTCATGATCTCAAGCTCGTGAAATCAAGCCCCCCACTGGGCTCTGTGCTTAGCACAGTCTGCTTGAGATTCTCTCTCTCTCCCTCTACCCCTACTCTGGCTCATGCTCTCTCTTTCTCTCTCTCTTACTCTAAATAGATAAATCAAATCTTATTTTTTTTAAAAGGGGAGCATATCTTCTAGAAGAGTAGGTAAAGTCATAGTGTATATTAAATTGACGTTCACTTAGATTTATAGGTACTGATATGGAAAGAAGTCCATGGGATTCCATTAAGTGAAAAAAGTAGGACATGGAATAACACGTACAGTAAGTTCCATTTATACATTATTGGAGAGAGAGAGAGAGAGAGAGAGAGATAGAAAGAGAGAGAGAGATGTCTTGAGTCTACAGGGATTTTATTTTTTTATTTAATGTTTTATTTATTTATTTGACAGAGAGAGACACAGCAAGAGAGGGAACAAAGCAGGGGGGGTGGTAGAGGGAGAGGCAGGCTTCCCACTGAGCAAGGAGCCTGATCCAGGGATCAATCCCAGGACCCTGGAATCATGACCTGAGCCAAAGGCAGATGCTTGAGGACTGAGCCACCCAGGCACGCCAGAGGGATTTTAATATGGTTATCGCTGGGTGGTGTCATTTTATTTTAGAATTTTTAAAAGTTCTTTTTGTTTGTTTCTGAATTGTTTGATTTTCTTTTAAAACAATGGGTGTGGATCACTTCCCCCAAATCATGGATTTTTCTTTGAAAGGGTCTGCAAAGAACTGAGGAAAGTGGTTGCTTCTAGAGAATAACTGGAGAACTAGTAGAAAAAGCAGAGGGACTCTCAGTTTTTATTCAATTTGCATTTATACTAATTGATTTTATACCATGTTCATGCATTATTTTAAATAAAATTATCTTAATATCATATATATTATTATTTTATTATATTTCTATTTTAAAGAAATATATGCACACATTTATATATTTATTATTCTTAATGACATTATTTTTCAAGAAACATTATTTTTAGAAATGCATGGGTTGGGAAATCTTTAAATCTGAGAATATATATTATAGGTGTTCTATATGACATGTTATAGGCCACCTGACCATAGAGCAGCTGGAAGGTTATTAAAATTGTGCTGCCAATTTCCTAAGCCTAGAGAAAAAAACTAGAAAGACTGTAGTTTACACCTAGTTCTAACCAACAGGGGGAAACTTTTGGGAAGCAGAAGTGATAAAAATCTAAAGAAAAAATGAGTGAAAGTCCTTGACCTCCAGAAGGGGGATGGCTGAGAAAAGTCTGATGTCCAAGTCCATAGCATGAGACTCTATAGGAAGACAATTCAAGAGGGTTGGGAAGCTCTCTGAAATGCCACTCTGACTGCAACTATAAGTGATCTGGATGGAGGAAACTGTGGGAAAATTCTTACGTCAGCCAGGAGATGTGTATTGGAAGTGATAGAGAAACTTAGATTTTTAAACATGAATTTTTTTAGTGAGAAGAAGCCTTTTTTTAGTGGAAGGGGCAGACAGTAACCAGAGAAATATGTCAGATGGTGATAATTGATAAAAAGGCCAAAGCAGGGTAAAGGGGCAGAGAGTAACCAACAGGAGTAGGTATATATATATATATATATATATATATATATATATATATATATATATGTTCTTTCCGCTGTGGTGCCAAGGAGGCAATTGGGAAGACACGTGAATGAAGTGTGAGGGCAAGCGCTGCAAATATCTGGCCATTTCCGGCAGACAGTTCCAAAAATACAAAGGCTCTAATGTGGAGATATGGTTGGCGTCTCTAAGGAATAGCAGTGGGGTGAGTAGCACTAGTTCAGAGTACAGGGGGAATAGTAGGAGATGAGCTCAGAAAGGTAGAGGCGGGCCAGATCATAGAGGGCCTCATAGACTATAACAAGAACTTTGACTTTTATTCTGAGATGGATCATTATTGAGAGGTCTTGAGCAGAGAAGTGGCATGAGGTGACTTAACGATTTTTCAGGATTACTCTGGCTGCTGTGTTGAACAGACGACTGGGGACAAGAATGCAAACAAGGGGGACCATTGTGGTGGTTATTCTAGTAGTATAGGTATGAGATTTTTGTGGCTCAGACTGAAGTATCAGTGACAGGGCTGGGGAGAAAGGGTTACATTCTAGATATATGTTGAAAGCAGAGTCAATAAGAGTTTTGATGGAGTGGATAAAAGTTGTTAAGAAAGAGAGAAAAGATACAGATGTGGTGAAAAACAGGAGCACATGCATCCCAATGTTCATAGCAGCAATGTCCGTGATAGCCAAACTGTGGAAGGAGCCAAGATGTCCTTCAACAGATGAATGGATAAAGAAGATGTGGTCCATACATACAATGGAATATTATTCAGCCATCAGAAAGGATGAATACCCAACTTTTGCATCAACATGGAATGGACTGGAGGAGATTATGCTGAGTGAAATTAGTCAATCAGAGAAAGACAATTATCATATGGTTTCACTCACATTTGGGACATAAGTAATAGTGCGGAGGAACCACAGGGAAAAGGAGGGAAAACTGGGAAGAAATCAGAGAGGGAGACAAACCATGAGAGACTCCAGACTCCAGGAAACAAACTGAGGGTTACAGAAGGGAGGGTTTGGGGGAATGAGGTAGCCAGGTGATGGGTATTGAGGAGGGCACCTGTTGTGATGAGCACTGGGTGTTATACACAACTGATGAATTTTTGAACACTACATCAAAAACTAATGATGTACTGTATGTTGGCTAATTGAACATGAAAGAAAGAAAGAAAAAGAAAGAAAGAGGAAAGAGGGAAGGATAAAAGCCAAGAATAACTCCACAATGTTTGGTCTGAGCAAATAGATGAATGGTGATTCCATCTATTGAGATGGGAATAATTGAGGGAGGGTCATGTCTTAGAGAGTGGGCTTCAAGATTGAGATTTAGACATACTAAGTTTAAAATATCTACCAAAGAAGACATCCAAATGGCCAACAAACACATGAAAAGATGCTCAACATCGCTCAGCATCAGGGAAAAGCAAATTAAAAGCATAATCAGATGACTAATATCAAAAAGACAAGAAATGACAAGTGTTGGTGAGGATGTGGAGAAAAGGGGATCCCTAGTACACTATTGGTAGGAATGCAAACTGGTGCAGCCACTGTGGAAAACACTATGGAGTTTCCTCCAAAAATTAAAAGTCGAAATACCATATGACTCTGTAATTGCACTACTGGGCATTTACCCAAAGAGAAAAAAAACCCACTAATTCAAAAAGATAATGTACCCCTGTGTTTATTGCAGTATTATTTATAATTGCCAAGATACAGAAGAACTTAAATGTCTATCCATCAATAGATAAATGGATAAAGAAGATGTGGGGTATGTGTGTATACACATACCAAATCAGAATATTATTCAGCCATAAAAAGAATGAAATCTTACCATTTGTGACACATGGATGGATCTAGAGGGTATTGTACTAGTGAAATAACTCAGAGAAGACAAATATCATATGATTTCACTTGTACATGGAATCTAAAAACAAAACAAAACAAGACAAAAGAACAAACTAAAAGCAGCAACAG
>ML098958.1:0-33885 GCA_003697995.1 Taxidea taxus jeffersonii
TAGGGTAGCTCTATTTTCAACTCTTTGGGCAACCTCCATACTGCTTTCCAGAGTGGCTGCACCAGATTGCATTCCCACCAACCGTATAGGAGGGTTCCCTTTCTCTGCATCCTTGCCAACACCTGTTGTATTCCTGATGGGTTAATTTTAGCCATTCTGACTGGTGTGAGGTGTTATCTCACTGTGGCTTTGATTTGTATTTCCCTGATGGTGAGTGATGTTGAGCACATTTTTCATACATCTGTAGGCCATTTGGATGTCCTCTTTGCAGAAATGTCTGTTCATGTCTTATGCCCCTTTCTTGATTGGATTATTTGTTCTTTGGGTGTTGAGTTTGATAAGTTCTTTATAGATTTTGGATACTAGCCCTTTATGTGATATGTCATTTGCAAATATCTTTTTCCATTTTTTCAGTTGCCTTTTGGTTTTGTTGACTGTTTCCTTTGCTGTGCAAAAGCTTTTGATCTTGATGAAATCCCATAAGTTCATTTTTACCCTTGCTTCCCTTCCCTTTGACAATGTTCCTAGGAAGAAGTTGCTGCGGCTGAGGTCGAAGAGGTTGCTGCCTGTGTTCTCCTCAAGTATTTTGATGGATTCCTTTCTCACGTTGAGGTCCTTCATCCATTGTGCGTCTATGATGTGTGGTGTAAGGAAATGGTCCAATTTCATTTTTCTGCATGTGGTTGTCCAATTTTCCCATTACCGTTTGTTGGAGAGACTGTCTTTTTTCCATTGGACTTCCTTTCTTGTTTTGTCGAAGATTAGTTGACCATAGAGTTGTGGGTCCATTTCTGGGCTCTCTATTCTATTCCAGTGATCTATGTGTCTGTTTTTATCCAAGTACCATATTGCCTTGATGATGACAGTTTTGTGACAGAGCTTGAAGTCTGGAACTGTGATGCCACAAGTTTGGTTTTCTATTTCAATATTCCTGTGCCTACTGGGGTCTTTCTTAGTTCCATATAAATTTTAGGATTATTTGTTCAATTTCTTGGAAAAAGGTTGATGGTATTTTGATAGGGATTGCATTAAATATGTAGATTTCTCTAGATAGTATAAACATTTTCACAAATTTGTTCTTCCAATGCATGAGCATCGAATGTATTTCCATTTTTTCTGTCTTTATCAATTTCTTTCATGAGTACTTTATTGTATTCTGAGCACAGATTGTATCTTTAGTTAGGTTTATTCCTAGGTATCTTATGGTTTTGGGTGCAATTGTAAATGGGATCAGCTCCTTAATTTCTCTTTCTTCTGTCTTGCTGTTGTTGTATAGAAATGCAACTGATTTCTGTGCATTGATTTTGTATCCTCACACTTTAATGAGTTACTATATAGGTTATATGAGTTTTGGAGTCGGGTATTTTGTGTTTTCCACATAAAATATCATATCATCTGCAAAGCGTGAGAGTTTGCCTTCTTCTTTGACAATTCAGATGCATTTTATTTCTTTTTGTTGTCTGATCACTGAGGCTAGGACTTCTACTACTGTGTTGAATAGCATTGGTGATCGAGCAGAGCCCTGCTGTGTTCCTGACCTTAGGGGAAAATCTCTCCGTTTTTGCCCAATAAGAATGATATTCTCTGTGAATTTTTCATAGATGGCTTTGATGATATTGAGGTATGTACCCTCTATCCATACACTTAATAGTTTTGATGAAGAAAGGATGCTGTAATTTGTCAAATGCTTTTTCAGCATCTATTGAGGATATCATATGTTCCTTGTTCTTTCTTTGATTAATGTATTGTATCTCATTGATTGATTTGCAGATATTGAGCCAGTCTTGCAGCCCAGTGATAAATCCCACTTAGTCATGATGAATAATCCTTTTAATGTACTGTTGGATCCTATTGGCTAGTATTTTGGTGAGTATATTTGTATCCTTGTTCATCAAGGGTATTGGTCTCTGACTCTCCAATTTTTTAAAATGATTTTAATTTATTTATTTGTCAGAGAGAGAGAGCAGAAACGGAGAGCTGCAGGCAGAGCAGACAGAGCAGGCAAAGGGAAAAGCAGACTCCCTGCTGAGCAAGGAGCCCAATGTGGCAATGTGGGACACAGTCCCAAGAATCTGGGATCATGACCTGAGCCGAAGGCAGATGCTTAACCAACTGAGCTACCCAGCCATCCCTGTAATTCTCCTTTTTGATGGGGTATTTTTCTGGTTTTGGGATCAAGGTAATGCTGACCTTGTAAGATGAGTTTGGAAGTTTTCCTTCGATTTCTGTTTTTTAGAACAGTTTCAGGAGAATAGGTATTAATTCTTCTTTAAATGTTTGGTAGAATTCCGCTGGGAAGCCGCCTGGCCCTGGGCTCTTATGTGTTTGGAGATTTTTAAAAAAGATTTTGTTTATTTATTTGACACAGAGAGAGAGACGGTAAGAGAGAGAACACAAGCAGGAAGAGTGGGAGAGGGAGAAGCAGGCTCCCTACTGAGCAGGAAGCCCAATGTGGGGCTCAATCCCAGGATACTGAGATCATGACCTGAGCTGAAGGAAGATGCTTAACAACTGAGCCACCCAGGCACCCTGTTGGGAGATTTTTGATGACTGCTTAAATCTCCTTACTGGTTTGGGTCTGTTCAGGCTTTGTATTTCTTCCTGGTTCAGTTTTGGTATTTATATGTCTCTAGGAATGCATCCATTTCTTCCAGATTGTCTAATTTGCTGGTGTTTAGTGGCTCATAATATGTTCTTCTAACTGCTTGTATATCTTTGGTGTTTTTTATGATCTCTCCTCTTTCATTCATTATTTTATTAATTTGCATCCTTTCTATTTTCTTTTCTTTTAAAAGATTTTATTTATTTATTTGACAGACAGAGATCACAAGTAGGTGGAGAGGCAGGCAGAGAGAGAGAGGAGGAAGCAGACTCCTTGCCGAGCAGAGAGCCCAATGCGGGGCTCGATCCCAGGTCCCTGGGATCATGACCTGAGCCGAAGGCAGAGGCTTTAACCCACTGAGCCACCCAGGCGCCCCTCTATTTTCTTTTTGATTTGTCTAGGGATTTATCTCTCAGGACCTCCTTTACTATGTCCCAATGATTTTGAGCAGTTGTATTTTCATTTCATTTGTCTCTATGAATTTTTTCAATTCTTCTTTAATTTCCTGGTTAACCCATTCATTCTTTAGTAGGATGCTCTTTAGCCTCCTTGTATTTGAGTTCTTTTCAATTTTCTTCTTGTGGTTGAGTTCTAGTTTCAAAGCACCATGGTCTGTAAACATGCAAGGAATGATCCCAATCTTTTGGTACCAGTTGTGACCTGATTTGTGACACATAATGTGATCTATTCTGGAGAATGTGGCATGTGCACTAGTGAAGAATGTGTATTCTGTTGTTTTGGGATGGAATGTTCTGAGTATATCTGTGATGTCCATCTGGTCCAGTGTGTCATTTAAAGCCTTGATTTCCTTGTTGATCTTTTGCTTAGATCATCTGCCCATTTCTGTGTGGGGGATGTTGATGTCCCCTACTATTATTGTATTAATGTCAATGTTTTTCTTTGATTTTGTTATTAATTGGTTTATATAATTGGCTGCTCCCATGTAACAGGTATAGATATTCAAAATTGTTAGATCTTCTTGTTGGACAGACCCTTTGAGTATGATATAGTGTCCTTCCTCATCTCTTATTATAGTCTTTGGCTTAAAACCTAATTTGTCTGATATAAGGATTGCCACCCCAGCTTTCTTTTGATGTCCATTAGCATAGTAAATGGTTTTCCACCCCCTCACTTTAAATTTGGAGGTGCCTTTGGGTCTAAAATGAGTCTCTTGCAGACAACATATTGATAGGTCTTGTGTTTGTTTTTGTTTTTTATCCATTCTGATACCCTGTGTCTTTTGATTGGGGCATTGAGCTCATTTACATTCAGGGTAACTATTGAAAGATAGGAATTTAGTGCCATTGTATTGCCTTGTAAAGGGACTGTTACTGTATATTGTCTCTGTTCCATTCTGGTCTCTTACTTTTAGTCTCTCTCTTTGCTTAGAGGACCCCTTTCAGTATTTCCTGTAGGGATGGTTTGGTGTTTGCAAATTCTTTTAATTTTTGTTTGTCCTGGAAGCTTTTTATGCCTCCTTCTATTTTTAAGACAGCCTCACTGGATATAATAATTTGGGGTACATATTTTTCTTGTTTAGTGTGCAGAGTATACCATGCCAGTCCTTTCTGGCCTGCCAGGTTTCTGTGAATAAGTTTGCTGCCAATCAAATATTTCTACCATAGGTTACAGACCTCTTGTCCCAAGCTGCTTTCAGGATTTTCTCTTTGTCTCTGAGACTTGTAAGTTTCACTCTTAGATGATGGGGTGTTGACCTATTTTTATGGATTTTGAGGGGAGTTATGTGTCTCCTGGATTTTGATACTTGTTCCCTTTGCCAAAAAGGGAAGTTCTCTGCTATAATTTGCTCCAATATACCTTCTGCCCCCTTCTCTCTTCTTCTTGGACCCCAATTATTCTAATATTGTTTCATCTTATGGTATCACTTATCTCTCAAGTTCTCCCCTCGTAATCTAGCAGTTGTTAATCTCTTTTTTTCTCAGCTTCTTTATTCTTCATCATTTGGTTTTCTATATCACTAATTCTCTCGTCTGCCTCATTTATCCTAATAGGAAGAGCCTCCGTTTTTTTATTGTACCTCATTAATAGATTTTTTGGATTTCTACTTGATTAGATTTTTATTCTTTTATTTCTCCAGAAAGAGATTTTATTTCTTCAGAAAGAGATCCTCTAGTGTCTCCTATGGTTTTTTCCAAGCTCAGCTAGAATCTTTATAATCACTATTCTGAACTCTAGTTCTGAGATCTTACTAATGTCCATATTGATTAGGTCCCCTGCAGTTGGTACTGCCTCCTTTTTTATTGTTTATTTGTTTTGTTTTGAAGTTAGTTTTTCCACCTTGGCATTTTGTCCAGAGAAGAATAGATGGATGAAAGAACAAAATGCTAAAAGGGTAACAATGACCCCAGGAAAATATATACTAACCAATTCAGAAGAGACCCAAATCCAGGGGGAGGAGAAAGGAAAGAAAATGTTTAGGTTGGTGAGTAGAAAAGAGCCACACACTTGATTCTGGGTGAATTTTGGTTTGTTAGGAGAAACTGCCTCCCAAAATTTTAAAGAAAGAAAGAAGGAAAGAAAGAAAAGAATATATATATATACCTATGTATATATACATACATATGTATATATACACATATAAATATATATGTATACACAGAGAGAGAGAGAGAGAGACAGAGAGAGAATCATGATGAAAGGATGGAATATGACTGTAAAGATGAAAATTTAAAAAAAGATTCTAAAAAGGTAATTGATAAGATAAGAACAAACAAAAAAGGGAATGTGGTTAGACTGGAGACTAGAAAAAAGCTGTATGTTAGATTTAGGGTATATTTTGACCTGTTGGAAGAAATTGTATCCCAAAATTTTATAGAAAGAAAAACATGTATATAAAAAATAAGGTTAAATACAATGAAGGTATAGAATATGACTATAACAATGAAAATTTAAAAAGATTTTTTAAAAGGTATTGATAAGATAAACTAGTTTAAAGAGGTTAAAATGGGAAAGAGGAAAGTTTTTAAAAAAATAGAAAAAGCAAAAATAACAAAAATTTTAAAAATTTAACCTTGAAAGACTAAGAAATCCTGGGAAAATAGCCATGAATTCTATGTGCAGTATTCCCCTAGCTCTGGTGTTTTGGAATTCACATTGCTCTGTTAACTTGGTCTTGGCTGGATGTTCTTCCTGATCTTTGGGTGGAGGGGCCCATCTCAGTGATTCTCAAAGGTCTTTGCCCAAGGCAGAATCGCATTGCCTTTGACGGGGGCCAGGCTCATCAATCTGCTGGTGTTTGCTCTTGGTACCTTTTCCCCCCAAATGCTTTCTGTACTGCTTTGGAGGATGAGAATGAAAATGGCAGCTTCCCAATCTTTGACTCAGAGGAGGTGAGAGCTTGGGGCCCCACTCCTCAGTGCACCCTCAGAGAAAATTTGTCAAACACTCCCATCTCCTTGGTCTCCAGCCGTGCTCAGTGCTCACCTGATCTGTGACTGAACATTTCTATCTCTGTCACATAGCCCACTTTGGCGTCTCCAAACCCAGCAGATTCCTATGGCATGCTCCCATGCTGCTCCTCCAGGTGGAGGAATGGGGGTCTCCCCATATATCTCAAACGTGGGGTCCCTACTCAAAGAGCACTTGCCCAGTTGTACTTTGGATCATTGTTTGAGGTAACCCCAAGCTGAGAGCCCAGTCTTTGGCTCAGTCTATGCAGCTGGCTTCCCTGCTCTGATACCTGGAAGGTCTGCCACACTCAAGCACCCCTGGTCTTTCTGTGACCCCATGGGCCATGAGACCACACTGTCCCAGCGAGTGCTCCACTCCCTGCTTAGTCTCTGGAGTGACATCCCTCAGTGGTGCAGACTTATAAAAGTTTCAGTTTTGTGCTCCACTGCTCTATCACTTGCCAGGAGCCAGCCCCACCCCCAAAGTCTATCTTCCTGTATATTGCTTCAGATTCACTTCTTCACACATCCTAGTTTCCAGAAAGTGGTTGCTTTTCTGTTCATAGAATTGCTTCTATTCTTCTCTTCAATCTCCTGTTGAGTTTGTATGTGTTCAGAATGGTTTGATAACTATCTACCTGAATTACTGGGACCAGATGAAATTTAGGTCTCCTACTCTCCCACCATCTTGCTCCCCCCACAAGTATATCTTTTAAGTCCATGTGGTCCAGTGTGTCATTCAAAGCCATTTTTTCCTTGTTGATTTTCTGCTTACATGATCTGTCCATTGCTGTGTGTGGGGTGTTCATCTCCCCTACTATTATTCTATTATGAACAATAACTCCCTTTACAGTTGTTGTTGGCTGTTTTATATATTTGGGGGTTCCAAGTTGGGGGCTTAAATATTTACAATTGTTAGATCTTCTTGATGGATAGACACCTGAATCATGATATAGTGCTCAGCTTCATCTCTTGTTACAGTTTTTGGTTAAAATCTAGTTTGATATAAGTATGGCTACTCTGGCTTTCTTTCAATATCCATTAGCATGTTAGATTATTCTGTATCCCCTCACTTTCCATCTGCAAGTGTCTTTAGGTATAAAATGCATTTCTTATAGACACCATTTAAATGGGACTTGGGTTTTTTTTTCACTATGATAGCCTATATCTTTTGATTGGAACATTTAGTCCATTTACATTCAGAGTGTTTATTGAAAGATATTAATTTAGTGTCATTGTTTTACTGCAAAATTGGTGTTTCTAGTGATGTTCTCTGTTTTTTTCTAGTTTTTGTTTCTTTCAGACTTTTTCCCCTCTCAAGGAGTCCCCTTTAATATTTCTTGCAGGGTTGTTTTAGTAGTCATGAACTCCTTTAGTTTTTGTTTGTCTGGGAATCTCTATCTCTCTTTCTATTCTGAATGATAGCCTTGCTGGATGAAGTATTCTTGGCCACATACTTTTATTGCATTCAGCTTGTTGAATATATGCTGCCACTGTCTTCTGGCCTGCCAAGTTTCTGTTGACCAATTTGCTGCAACATGATCTGTCTTCTCTTCTATGTTAAGGACTCCTTTTCCCTTGTTGCTTTCAGGATTCTTTCCTTGTCTGTGTATTTTATGAATTTGACTTTGGAATGTCTTGGTGATGGTTGGCTTTTATTGAATTTAAGGGGAGTTCTTTATGCTTCTCAGATTTTGATGTCTATTTCCTTCCCCAGATTGGGGAAGC
Source organism: Taxidea taxus jeffersonii (assembly GCA_003697995.1). Classification (NCBI taxonomy): domain Eukaryota; kingdom Metazoa; phylum Chordata; class Mammalia; order Carnivora; family Mustelidae; genus Taxidea; species Taxidea taxus. The sequence continues at coordinate 7,741 of ML098958.1, forward strand.
TTTCAGCTGCAGTTTGCTCAAATAAACCTTTTGACACTTTTTCTTTCTCTTTTTCTTCTGGAACTCCTATGCTACGTGTGTTCCTCCATTTAAATAAGTAACTTAGTTTCATAAGTCTACCTTTATGGTCCATTAGCTTTGTTTCCCTCCTCTTTTAGCTTCATTATTTTCCATAATTTATCTTGTACATCACTGGTTCATTCTTTGGTTTCATCTATCCTGTGTTTATGGCATCCATTCAGGTTTGCATCTCAGCCATAACATTTTTAATTCTGGTCTGACTAGATTTTAATTCTTTTATATCTGCAGTAAGATATTTTCAGGTGTCTTCTTTGCTTTTCTCAGGCCCAGCTAGTATTCTTGTAATTGTTTTAAAATCTATTTCAGGGCGCCTGGCTGGCTCAGTTGGTTAAATGTCTGCCTTTTGCTCAGGTCATGATCTCTGTTTTAATGTTTATTTTGTTTGTTATCAGTATTGCTATGCTAGTTTCCTTTTCACATCCATTTACATAATAAATGTTTTCCCATCCTTTCACTTTCAATCTGCATGTTTCTTTAGGTCTGAAGTGAGTCTTTTGTACATAGCATATAAATGTGTCTTATTTATTTATTTAAAAGGTTTTCATACAATTTTCAGTTAGTTAACATGCAGTGTAACATTAGTTTCAGGTGTACTATATCATGATTCAACAATTTCATACATCACCCTGTGCTCATCCCAAGTATACTCCTTTAGCCCCATCACCTATTAACTAATCCTCCCCACTGACCTCCCCTCTGGTAATCATCAATCAGCTTGTTCTCTGTAAATAAAAGTTTTCCCCTCTCTCTCTGTTTTTTTTTCCCTTATGCTTGTTTATTTCTTACATTCCACATGAGAGTGCAATGATATGGAGTGTTCTTTTGGTCCAATCAGTCACCCATGTCTTTTGATTGGAGCATTTAGTCCATTTAGATTCAAAGTAATTCTTGACAGATATGTACTTATTGACATTTTCTTACTTGTTTTTTGGTTGTTTTTGTAGTTCTGTTTCTTTCTGTCTTGCTCTTTCCCTTGTGATGTGATCATATTCATTAGTGATATGCTTGGATTTCCTTCTTTTTATTTTTTGCATATGTATCATAGGCTTTTTATTTGTGGTTGTCTTTAGGTTGATATACAGCATCCTGTGTATATAGCAGTCTATATTAAGTTGTTGGTTGCATTATTTGAACACATTCTGAAAGCATTAAATTTTTATTCTTTACCCCCACATTACATATATATATATATATATATATATATTATTAAAGATATCCACAAAATAAAAGGATGGAATATGACATCATATATATAAATAAAATATATGATGTCATATATATAAGGATGGAATATGACATCATATATATATAAATAAAATATATGACATCATATATATATAAAAGGATGGAATATGACATCATATATATATGATGTCATATTCCATCCTTTTATTTTGTGGATCATTTTACTGATTATTATAGATATAATAGCTTTTACTGCTTTTGTACTTTACCCTCTGTGTTGATTTCATAAGTAATTAATCTACTACTTTTATTATGTTTCTATTTAACTGAAAATTTTGCCTGTCCTAATTTTCTTAATTCTTATTTTGGCCCCTTTTCCCACTCAAAGTATTTCCTTTAACATTTCTTATAAGGCTGGTTTAGTGCTAATGAACTCCTGTAAATTTTGTTTGTCTGGAGAACTCTTTACCTCTCTTTCTATTCTGAGTCATAGTTTTGCTGGTTAGAGTATTCTTGGTTACTTTTTTTTCCCTTTAAGCACTTTGCATATATCCTGCCATTCCCTTATGGCAAAGTTTCTGCTAAAAATCAGCTGATTGCCTTATGTGGTTTCCCATGTATGTAACTGTTTTCTTTTCTCTTTCTGCTTTAAAAATTCTCTATCACTACTTTTTTTGCCATTTTATTTATGTGTCTTGGTGTGGACCTGTCTGAGTTTATCTTGTTGTGGATTTTCTGTGCCTTCTGTATTTGAATGCCTTTTCCCTTTACTAGATTAGGGAAATTTTCAGCTATTATTTCTTCAAATAAATTTTATCCATCTTTTTGCTCTTCTTCTTCTGAGATCTCAATAATGAGAAGGTTATTATGTTCTATGATGTTGCTGATTTCCCTTAACTTATTGTTATTTTTTATTATTCTTTTTTTCTTTTTGTTGTTCAGTTTGGTTACTTTCCAGTACTGCTTTCCAGCTCACTGTTTCTTGTGCTTCCTTTAATCTATTATTGAGTCCCTCCAGAATATTTTTAATTTCATCTACTGATTTCATCATCTTTGATTGTTTTTTTAATATTTTCTATCTCTTTTTTGAAGTTCTCATTGAGATTCTCCACTCTTTTCTCAAGTCCAGTAAGTATATTATGACCAGTAGTTTGAATTCTCTATTGGTCATAATGTTTATCTATGTTTCATTTAGTTATTTTGCTGTGATTTTGTTCTATTCCCTCATTTCGGACATATTCCTCTGTGTTCCCATTTTGTCTAACTCTCTGTGTTTGTTTCTATGTATTAAGAAATTGAGCTACAGGGGCGCCTGGGTGGCTCAGTGGGTTAAGCCTCTGCCTTCGGCTCAGGTCATGATCTCAGGGCCCTGGGGTCAAGTCCCACATTAGGCTCTCTGCTCAGCAGGGAGCCTACTTCCCCCCACTGTCTGCCTCTCTGCATACTTGTGAACTCTCTCTCTCTGTCAAATAAAGTCATAAAATCTAAAAAAAATTGAGCTGCAACTCTTGCATTTCAAAGTGGTTGTCTTCCTGTGATGAGCACTAGAACTGAGTATTATATGTAAGTGATAAATCACTAAATTTTACACCTGAAACCAATTTTACCATATATGTTTACTAACTAGAATTAAAAAAAAAACTTAGTCAACATAAAATCTTTGACTTACAATTACAAAGATAATAAATAATAAAACATTTAAAAAGAAAGTGGTTGCCTTATAAAGAAAAGATCCTAAAATGCTCTGTAGCATAATGTCCCCTGTTCTCCAGAACCAGTTGCTGCAGGGGGGGGGTCCTGTATATAGGGTGTGTGCATCCTATTGTCGCTGAACCACGTTTCCTTTCAGTCCAGTCAACTAGAGTGACTGACTTTGCTTGTTGTTGGCAGGGTTTTATCTGTTAAGGCACCAGTGTGGGGTCACCTTGGGCTTGTACTTGGGTCAGACCAGATGCCTGCCATCAGCCCATCTGCTGGGGCTGTGGTGACACCAAACTACAGGCACTGTCCCTGCATTGTTCCTGAGAGGATTTTGTTCGTGAGCATGGCTTGCAGTCAGACCAGAGGTCTTTCCCCTACCCCATTTGTCTATTGAATTTATGGTGACTCTAACTAGAGGTCTCTCTCTCTGTGCCTGCCCTGGTGGGGTTTTTGTTATTGTGTGGCGTTAGCAGTCAGATCATATGTTTGCCCCTAACCCAGTGCTGGGGCTGCAGTTGACTTTGTGTGTATGGTTATTTTCCCCTCTTCCCTGGGCAAGAGTCACTTTAGAGGGGAAATGGTCACTGTTGTGGCTACTTACTGAATGAAACATGTCAAGAACCACTTTAGGTGGGTGGATTGGTAGAATCCACAGGAAAATGTAGCTTGGGGGTGTGTGTGTTGTCAGCAAGTTAGGTGGAAAATGTTCATGCTACTTCCCACAGGTGTCTGGCTACCTAGGCTGGTCTGGGGAGGGAAATGGTCCCTCCCAGGTCTTTTATTTTGAAAAAGTCTCCTAAAGATCCCTGACCCTCCAGTGTACACTCTGAGATTAGTACATGAATCTCATATACCCCAGGTGCTTTTCAAACTACTGATTCTATGCTGTATTTTGAGAGGTTGTTTATTATGCTGTCTCTTTAAAAGCATATACTCAGTTTCCTATTGCTGTCTGGCTCTTCCAGATCTAACATTTCTGGTTTTTAAAACACACAGAGTGAAGCTCTGAGGGTTGTACAAACTTGTAGAGTTAAGCCTTACCAGCGCAGGCTCCCTGCCAAGCAAGGAGCCCGATGTGGGACTCAATCTTAGGATGCTGGGATCATGACCTGAGCCGAAGGCAGCCGCTTAACCAACTGAGCCACCCAGGTGCCCCAAGCCTTACCGTTTTTCAAAGTCAAATGTTATGGGGGTTCATCTTCCCATTCAGGTCCCCCATGTATGGGGTACCTGATGTGGGTTCTGTTGCTTTTGCTTCTCAAAGTTTGTGGTGTCCTTCCTGTTTGTGTTTAGCTCACCAGGAGTTTGGTTCCCAACTGTTTCCACCCCTCCTACCCTTTTGGATGTGGCCCCTCTACAATTAACTATGGAGAGTCTGTTCTGCCAATGTTAGGGTCAGTTTCTGGGTCAGTTACACTGATGTGGCTGTTATCTAGGTGTATCCATGGACAAGGTGAGTTAGGGTCCTCCCACTTTGTCATCTTCCCAGGCTCCTCAGATTTAAAACCAGGTTCTTCTGTCTTGGTTTCCTCTCATTTTAGTGGAGTTCATCTGTTAGTAGTTTCCTGATAAAGGGTACACTGGAAAATGTTTGCATAATTTTTTCATTCTTTAGTGTCTAAAAAAGATTTTAAATTCTGCCTTGGTACTTAATTAGGACTTTATCTGGAGATACAGTTTCAAGTTGCGTATAATTGTATCTCAGAATTTTTAAGGCATTGCTTAAGTGTTTTTCAGTCTTCGGTGTTGTTATTGAAGAGCTCAATACCATACTGATTCTAGATAAAGCTTTTTTCCTTCTGTAGAAGTTTGTGGTCTCTTCGTACCCAGTATAATGGAATTTCATGTTGCTATACCTATGCAGGTATAGTTTTACCCATTGTACCAGGAGTTTGTGGGCTGCTTCAGTCTGGTAACTCATATTCTTTATTCTGGAAAATTTAAAAAATTTCACTGATTATTAAATCCCCCTTTATCTTTATCTCTCTTATTTTTCAGTAAGTCATACTACGTGGATAATGGACTTCCACAAGTCTCTTATTTTCTTATCTTTTCTGTCAAATTTTCCCTTTATTTTTATCTCTAACATCTGGAAAATTTCCTTAATTTTATCATTCAACCATTTTGTTGAGCTTTTAATTTCTTAGTTTTAGTTACTGAGAGTCTTTTAACATTTTCTGTATAGTTTTTGGAGAAGATTGTTCTTGTTTGATGGATTCAAAATCTTATCATTTGTTTGAGAACATTTATTGTAGTTTTTTTAAATTCTTATTTTTATTTAAACATACAATGTAACCCCACCACCCTCTCCCAACACTGCTCCCTTCCACCCCCCTCAGTTTGTTTTATGACATTAAGAGTCTCCTTTGGTTTGTCTCCCTCCTGATATCATCTTGTTTCATTTATTCTTTTCCTACCACCTTAACTCCCACCCGCGTTGCATCTCCACTTCCTCATATCAGGGAGATCATGTGATAGCTGTCTTTCTCCAGTTGACTTATTTCGCTAAGCATAATACCCTCTAGTTCCATCCATGTCATTGCAAATGGTAAGACTTCATTTCTTTCGATGGCTGCATAGTATTCCATTGTATATATATACCATTTCTTCTTTATCCATTCGTCTGTTGATGGACATCTAGGTTCTTTCCATAACTTGGCTATTGTGGACATTGCTGCTATAAATATTCAGGTACACGTGCCCCTTTGGATCACTACGTTTGTATCTTTAGGGTAAATACCCAGTAATGCAATTGCTGGGTCATAAGGTAGCCCTATTTTCAATTTCTTGAGGAACCTCCATGCTGTTTTCCAGAGTGTCTGCGCCAGCTTGCATCCCCACCAACAGTGTAGGAGGGTTCCCCTTTCTCCACATCCTCACCAGCATCTGTCATTTCCTGACTTGTTCATTTTAGCCCTTCTGACTGATGGGAGGTGGTATCTCATTGTGGTTTTGATTTGTATTTTCCTGATGCCCAGTGATGTGGAGCACTTTTTCATGTGTCTGTTGGCCATCTGGATGTCTTCTTTGCAGAAATGTCTTTTCATGTCCTCTGCCCATTTCTTGATTGGATGATTTGTTCTTTGGGTGTTGAGTCTGATAAGCTATTTATAGATTTGGGATACTAGCCCTTTATCTGATATGTTGTTCGCAAATATCTTCTCCCATTCTGTCAGTTGTCTTTTGGTTTTGTTGACTGTTTCCTTTGCTGTGCAAAAGTTTTGATCTTGATGAAGTCCCAATAGTTCATTTTTTCCCTTGCTTCCCTTGCCTTTGGCGTTGTTCTTAGGAAGAAGTTGCTGCAGTGGAGTTCAAAGAGGTTGCTGCCTGTGTTCTCCTCAAGGATTTTGATGGATCCCTTTCTCACGTTGAGGTCCTTCATCCATTTGGAGTCTATTTTCATGTGTGGTGTAAGGAAATGGTCCAATTTCATTTTTCTTCATGCGGCTGTCCAATTTTCCCAACACCATTTGTTGAAGAGGCTGTCTTTTTTCCATTGGATATTCTTTCCTGCTTTGTCGAAGATTAGTTGACCATAGAGTTGAGGGTCTATTTCTGGGCTCTCTATTCTGTTCCATTGATCTATGTGTCTGTTTTTGTGCCAGTACCATACTGTCTTGATGATGACAGCTTTGTAGTAGAGCTTGAAGTCGGGAATTGTGATGCCACCAACTTTGGCTTTCTTTTTCAATATTCCTTTGGCTATTCGAGGTCTTTTCTGGTTCCATATAAATTTTAGGATTATTTGTTCCATTTCTTTGAAAAAAATTGGATGGGATTTTGATAAGCATTGCATTAAATGTGTAGATAGCTTTAGGTAGCATAGACATTTTCACGATATTTATTCTTCCAATCCATGAGCATGGAACATTTTTCCATTTCTTTGTGTCTTCCTCAATTTCTTTCATGAGTATTTTAAAGTTTTCTGAGTACAGATTCTTTGCCTCTTTGGTTAGGTTTATTCCTAGGAATCTTATGGTTTTGGGTGTAATTGTAAATGGGGTTGACTCCTTAATTTCTCTTTCTTCTGTCTTGTTGTTGGTGTAAAGAAATGCAACTCATTTCTGTGCATTGATTTTATATCCTGACACTTTACTGAATTCCAGTACAAGCTCTAGCAGTTTTGGAGTGGAGCCTTTTGGGTTTTCCACATATAGTATCATATCATCTGCAAAGAGCGATAGTTTGACTTCTTCTTTGCCGATTTGGATGCCTTTAATTTCTTTTTGTTGTCTGATTGCTGAGGCTAGGACTTCTAGTACTATGTTGAATAGCAGTGGTGATAGTGGACATCCCTGCCGTGTTCCTGACCTTAACGGAAAAGCTCTCAGTTTTTCTCCATTGAGAATGATACTTGCCGTGGGTTTTTCATAGATGGCTTTGATAATATTGAGGTATGTGCCTTCTATCCCTACACTTTGAAGAGTTTTGATTAGGAAGGGATGTTGCACTTTATCAAATGCTTTTTCAGCATCTATTGAGAGTATCATATGGTTCTTGTTCTTTCTTTTGTTAATGTACTGTATCACATTGATTGATTTGCAGATGTTGAACCAACCCTGCTGCCCTGGAATAAATCCCACTTGGTCGTGGTGAATAATCCTTTTAATGTACTGTTGGATCCTATTGGCTAGTATTTTGGTGAGAATTTTCGCATCTATGTTCATCAAGGATATTGGTCTGTAATTCTCTTTTTTGATGGGATCCTTGTCTGGTTTGGGGATCAAGGTGATGCTGGCCTCATAAAATGAGTTTGGAAGTTTTCCTTCCATTTCTATTTTTTGGAACAGTTTCAGGAGAATAGGAATTAATTCTTCTTTAAATGTTTGGTAGAATTCCCCTGGGAAGCCATCTGGCCCTGGGCTTTTGTTTGTTTGGAGATTTTTGATGACTGTTTCAATCTCCTTACTGGTTATGGGCCTATTCAGGTTTTCTATTTCTTCCTGGTTCAGTTTTGGCAGTTTATATGTCTCTAGGAAATCATCCATTTCTTCCAGATTGCCAAATTTGTTGGTGTAGAGTTGCTCATAATATGTTCTTATGATTGTTTGTATTTCTTTGGTGTTGGTTGTGATCTCTCCTCTTTCATTCATGATTTTATTTATTTAGGTCCTTTCTCTTTTCTTTTTGATAAGTCTGGCCAGGGGTTTATCAATCTTATAAATTCTTTCAAAGAACCAGCTCCTAGTTTCATTGATGTGTTCTATTGTTTTTTTGGTTTCTATTTCATTGATTTCTGCTTTGATCTTTATTATTTCTCTTCTCCTACTGGGTTTAGGCTTTCTTTGTTGTTCTTTCTCGAGCTCCTGTAGGTGTAGGGTTAGGTTGTGTATTTGAGACCTTTCCTGTTTCTTGAGATAGGCTTGTATCGCTATATATTTTCCTCTCAGGACTGCCTTTGCTCTGTCCCACAGATTTTGGACTGTTGTGTTTTCATTATCATTTGTTTCTATGATTTTTTTCAATTCTTCTTTAATTTCCTGGTTGACCCATTAATTCTTTAGAAGGATGCTGTTGAGTCTCCATGAATTTGGGCTCCTTCCAAATTTCCTCTTGTGATTGAGTTCTAGCTTCAGAGCATTGTGGTATGAAAATATGCAGGGAATGATCCCAATCTTTTGATACCGGTTGAGACCTGTTTTATAACCCAGGATATGATCTATTCTGGAGAATGTTCCATGGGCACTAGAGAAGAATGTGTATTGTGTTGCTTTGGGATGGAATGTTCTGAATATATCTGTGATGTCCATCTGGTCCAGTGTGTCATTTAAGACCTTTATTTCCTTGTTGATATTTTGCTTGGATGATCTATCCATTTCAGTGAAGGGCATGTTAAAGTCCCCTACTATTATTGTATTATTGTCAATGTGTTTCTTTGATTTTGTTATTAATTGGTTTATATAGTTGGCTGCTCCCATGTTAGGGGCATAGATATTTAAAATTGTTAGATCTTCTTGTTGGACAGACCCTTTGAGTATGATGAAGTGTCCTTCCTCATCTCTTATTATAGTCTTTGGCTTAAAATCTAATTGATCTGATATAAGGATTGCCACCCCAGCTTTCTTCTGATGTCCATTAGCACAGTAAATTGTTTTCCACCACCTCACTTTCAATCTGGAAGTGTCCTCAGCTCTAAAATGAGTTTCTTGTAGGTACCATATTGATGGGTTTTGTTTTCTTATCCATTCTGAAACCCTGTGTCTTTTGATTGGGGCATTTAGCCCATTTACGTTCAGGGTAACTATTGAGAGATATGAATTGAGTGCCATTGTATTGCCTGTAAGGTGATTGTTACCATATATTGTCTGTGTTCCTTTCTGATCTAATACTTTTCGGATCTCTTTTTGCTTAGAAGACCCCTTTCAATATTTCCTGTAGAGCTGGTTTGGTGTTTGCAAATTCTTTTAGTTTTTTTTTGTCCTATAAGCTTTTTATCTCTCCTTCTATTTTCAATGATAACCTAGCTGGATATAGTATTTTTGGCTGCATGTTTTTCTCGTTTAGTGCTCTGAATATATCATGCCAGTTCTTTCTGGCCTGTCAGGTCTCTGTGGATAAGTCTGCTGCCAATCTAATATTTTTACCATTGCATGTTACAGACTTCTTGTCCTGGGCTGCTTCCAGGATTTTCTCTTTGTTGCTAAGACTTGTAAATTTTACTATTAGATGATGGGGTGTGGACCTATTCCTATTGATTTTGAGGCAGATTCTCTGCACCTCCTTGATTTTGATGCTTGTTGCCTTTGCTATATTAGGGTTATTCTATACAATACTTTTCAATATACCTTCTGCTCCCCTCTCTCTTTCTTCTTCTTCTGTAATCCCAATTATTCTAATGTTGTTTCATCTTATGGTATCACTTATCTCTTGAATTCTCCCCTCGTGGTCCAGTAGTTGTTTGTCTCTCTTTTGCTCAGCTTCTTTATTCTCTGTCATTTGGTCTTCTATATCACTAATTCTTCTTCTGCCTCATTTATCCTAGCAGTAAGAGCCTCCATTTTTTATTGCACCTCATTAATAGCTTTTTTTATTTCAGCTTGGTTGGATTTTAGTTCTTTTATTTCTCCAGAAAGGGCTTTTATTTCTTCAGACAGGGTTTCTCTAATATCTTCCATTCCTTTTTCAAGCCTGGCTAGAACCTTGAGAATCATCATTCTGAACTCTATATCTGACATATTACCAATGTCTGTATTGATTATATCCCTAGCCTTTGGTACTGCCTCTTGTTCTTTTTTTTTTTTTTTTGTGGTGAGTATTTCAGCCTTGTCATTTTGTCCAGATAAGAATATATGAAGGAGCAAATGTAATACTAAAAGTGTGGCCAGGACCCCAGGAAGATATGTGTTAACCAAATCAGAAGAGAACCCAAATCATGTGGGGAGGGTAAGGGGGTAAAAAGAAGTTCAGAAAAGAGAAAAAAAAATTACAAATAGCAACACAAATAAAGAAAAAATATAAAAAAATGAAAAAGATATATATATGTATATATATATATACATATATATATATTAGACTGGTGACTAGAACAGGGTCACCCACTTAATTTTGGGAGTATTTTGGTCTCTTAGAAGAAACTACCTCCCAAAATTTTAAAGAATGAAAAGCATATATAAGCATAAACACAATGAAGGGATGAAATATGACTATAAAGATGAAAAAACCATTTTTTTCTAACAAAGGAGTTAATAAGGTAGGTTGGTAGGGAGAATAAAATAAAAGAAAGTGGAGAGAAGTTGTTTGGGCTTGAGACTAGATTAAGCCTGGTGCTAGATTTGGGATGTATTTTGGTCTATTAGAAGAAGTTGTACCCCAAATTTTTAGAAGAAAAAAAACCCTATGTGTATACAGGGAATAAAGTTTGATACATTGAAGGATAAAATATGAGTATAATAATAAAGCTTCAAAAAAGATTTTTAAAGATAGTTATTAAGATAAACTAGGTAAAAAAATGTTAAAAGAGGAAAGGGTAAAAGTTAAAAAAAATTAGCAGAAGAGAAAGAAAAATTAGAAAAATTAATTAACTTTGCAAGATTAAAGATTCATGGGGAGAAAGCCATGAATTCCATGCTTTGCTTTCTCCTCCTCTGGATTTCCTCTGTTCTCCTTGGTAAGTGAACTTGGTCTTGGATGGATTTCTTGTTGATCTTCTGGGGGAGGGACCTGTTGTAGTGATTTTCACGTGTCTCTGCCCCAGGCAGAATTGCACCGCCCTTACCAGGGGCTGGGCTAAGTAATCCTCTGAGGTTCGCTTTTGGGAGCTTTTGTTCCCTGAATGCTTTCTGTAGAGTTCCGGAGGATGGGAATGAAAATGACGGCCTTCCAATCTCAGGCCCGGAGGAGCTGAGAGCTCGGGGCCCCACTCTTCAGTGTGCCTTTAGAGAAAAGTGCTTAATCACTCCTGTCTCCCCACCTTTCAGCCGCGCTTGGAGAAAATTGCACGCAATCACTCACATCTCACTGGCCTCCAGCTGCGCTCCGAGGTCACCCAGCCTGTGACCAAGCATCTCTGTCTCTGGCAGAGCCCCACCTGGAGTCTCCGAACCCTGCAGATCCCTGGGCTCTCCCAGGTCGGAGCCTCCCCAGGTCTTGTGGGAACCCCACGCACAGAGCACCGGCTCGTGTCACAGATTATGGTTCAAGGTAACCCCAAGTTGAGAGCTCTCTCCTTGGCTCTGTCTCTGCAGCCGGCTTCCCCGCTCTAATACCTGTGAGCTCTGGGACACTCAGACACCCTTGATCCTTCTGTGTCCCCTCGAGACCTGAGGCCATGCTGTTCCCATGAGGTCTTCACCCCAGTTTAGCCTCTGGAGCGATGTCCCTCTGTGGAGCAGACTTTTAAAAGTCCTGAATTTGTGTTCCGTTGCTTCGCCGCTTGCCAGGAGCCAGCCCCTCCCCCTGTGGTCTATCTTCCTGTCGTGTTGGATTCACTTCTCTGCTGGTCCTACCTTTCAGAAAGTGGTTGATTTTCTGTTTCTAGAATTGTTGCTCTTCTTTTCTTCGATCTCCTTTTGGATTCGTAGGTGTTCAGAATGGTTTGATAAGCTATCTAGCTGATCTGCTGCATGATGTCATCTCAGCCTGCTACTTCTCCGCCATCTTGACTCCTCCCCATTTATTGTAGTTTTAATCGATGCTTTACTGTCCTTGAATTACCTCTGTTTTTTTATTTACAAGTTGATTTTTTCTGTTTATTTTATTTTTTGCTTATTTACAAGAGGCTTTTCTTAACTATCTGGTAATCTATAGATTTCTGTGTACATTAAGAGTTAGACATTAAAAATTTTATTAGATGTTTTGTGCAACTGCTTATGGTTTGAAATCTGTGGGCTTCAATGTAGAATAATCTAACTTGAGGTGTTTAGTTGATAAATTCCCAATGTCAATATCTGAGGTCATTCTTTATGGATGAGTCAGATTCTCCAGGTAAAGCTCTTACAATCTTTTGCCCTATGAAAAATATCCCATACTATTTTTTAAATGGGTTTTTGAAAGGAAGAAAAAGTAAATGTATGCATTTAATCCTCAATTATTACTCAAAAATGGGAGAATATGGGTCATATCATTGGCATATTCATAAGGGTAATTATGGCAATGGCAATGTATCATTCTTCTTAGCATCAAGCCCATTCTGAAAATATCAACATTTTCAGGAAAATGACATACTAATTCTTCTCAAATGGTCGATGATCATGTCCAGGGGTGGGTTTAGGAAATTTTGTGCACCTCAGGTCATAATAGTTGAATGTGAAGGTTAATTAGTAATATAGTTTAAAGACAGGAGTGGTGCATAAACAATGAATCTTGGAGCACTGAAAAAATAAAATAAAATTAAGAAAAAAAACATGGGAATTATCCCTATTTAGATGGTCTGTAAGAGTTGTACAAGTGGGTAAAATTTTTTGGGAGAAAGTGTGTATGGAAAAGAGAGCTGTTTAGAGAGACTGGAACCTGAGTTTCTAAAGAGAAGGGGACTGATGATAAAAGCAAGGAATGAGTGAAGTCTACAAGATTACTTTCTCTTTGCATCTTATGAATATTTTCAAGGCTCACACTTTGTACAATGTTGAACCTAAGACAAACAATTGGTCTGATTTAAAACTTGGCTAACCTAACTTAGACTAGAATTAATTCTGAAAATATTTATTACATTCCTACTAATTATTTATTTACTCAACAAATAGTTACTGAGTACTTATTATACATCAGGCATGCTTCTAAGCCATGAAGATACAATGATAAAGATATCAAAATTCTGCCTTCATGGAGCTTATTAGGTGCTAGATACTGTTCTAGTGGTAAGAAGACAGTGTTGAACATGATCAGTGAAGTCCCTATTCTTGTATAGCTTATATTGTGGTTTGATATGGGAGTAGACAGTTAATAAACAAAGAAGATAATGTTAGATGATGATTAGTGTTAAGGTAAAAGAAAACAAGGTGATATGATATAGAGTAACTAGGTGATATTAAGCTGAAATGTGAATGATAAGAAGAACACGTATAAAATCTGAGGGAAAAAACCTTTAATAGACAGAGGAATAGCTAGGAGTGTTACATGTCCGTGGGACAGAAAGCTATTATAACTGAAGCACAGTGATAAAGAGGTAGTGGTATGACGTGAAATGGGTACAGACAAGTCAAATAGCATCTAGTTATTTATATTAAAATATTTTGTTTTTTAAATGATAGTAATAGAGAGCTATTGGAGATCTTCAGGTAGGGTAATTAAATGATCTAACTTTTATTTGAGAAGTATGATCCTGACTGCTCTTGAAGAATGGATTATACTGGGGCAAGAATGTAAGTAGGCAGACCTGTTAGGGGGCTGTTGTGGCAAACTAAGCAAGAGAAATGATTGGAATAAACCATGGATATGGAAGGCAGTGGATAGATTTGGAGATATAAATTCATAGGAAAGTCTGGCAGATTGGTTATGAGGTTATAGGAAAAGAAGATAATTAAGGATTATTCTCTTTTTTGTTTAAGTGACTGGATGGATAGTGATACCATTTCCCAAGATGGGAAAAGCTGGAGGGAGACCAGGTTTTTGTGTTTGTGAGATCAAGATTTCTGCTTGGAGACATTAATTTTGTAATGCCTATTGAATATACAAGTGGTGAGATAAATTAAGAGTTAGATATACAAGTCTGGAGTTCAGGAGTATAGTTAAAAGTTGGGACTCATCCTCATATAGTTGTTTTGTATAAAGTTGTTCAGCTGGAGAAATTTTTCTGGGGAGAAAATATGGATGAGAGAGGTTTCAAACACTGAGACATACCAACATTGAGAGATGGATCAGAGGAAGAGAAAAAAGTAAAGGAAAGTGTGGAGAGGCCAGTGACATAAAAGGAGAACCAGGTGAATGTGGTGCCAAGAAGATAATAGAACAAAGTATTTCAAGAACAGGAAAGAGTGATTACTTCCTAGTGCTTGAATAAGATGAGGACAAAGAGGTTTCTCCCCACTAGTAATGTAGATGGCATTTGGTGACCTTGGAAAGAATAATTTCAGTGGAATTTTAATTTTTAATTCCAATTGGAGCAGGTTGACTTTAGAAACAGAAATAAGGTAGTGGAAACAGTGACTCTAGATGATAGTTTAAACACGTCTTTCTGTGGTAAAGAGCAGAGAATTTGGGCAGTAACAGAAAGGGAGCATTGGGGTCATGAGAGTGATGGTTTTTTTCCTCACTTGTATGCTGATAAGAATGATCACTAGAACAGGATAAGTTGGTAATGTAGAAGAGAGTAAGTCCAGAATTCAGAAGATCCTGAGCTGGAAAAAAACTTAAGGACTTAAGAGAAACCATGGACATATGAAAAACCCACAGCTAACATCCTGTTCAATGGCAAAAAACTGGGAGATTTTCCTCTAATATCAGGAACAAGACAAAGATGTCCACTCCACCAGGGTTCAGTCAACATGGTACTGAAAGTCCTAGCCACAACAATCACAAAAGAAAAAGAAATCAATCACCTATATTGTTAAAGAAGTTAAACTGTCATTTGCAGATGACATTACATTATACATAGAAAATCCTGAAATCCACAAAAATTACTAGAATAAATGAATTCAGTGAAGTTCAAGATACAAAATGAATACCTAGAAATCTACAGTGTTTCTATACACTAATAACAAAGTAGCAGAAAGAAAAAATTAAAATAATAACTTTATTTACAATTGCCCCTAAAGAATAAAATAACTAGAAATAAACAACCCAAAATGTGAAAGACCTGTACTCTGAAATCTATAAAACATTGATGAAAGAAATTGAAGATGACACAAACAAATGGAAAGATATTCCATGCTTGTGGATTAGAGGAATTAATATCATTAAATGTCTACCCTACCCAAAGCAATCTACACATTCAATGAAATCCCTATTGGGTCACTCTCTTTCTGCTGCCATCTTGGTTCTACCTTCCCTGCACAAAATGTATGGTGAAGCCACAGAAACTATTCCTACTACAGAGTAGAAGTTGACACAGCTTCAGGCTGAGACAGGGTCTGGAAGAGAATATGACAGTGATGAATCAGTACCAGAGCCCAAGAAACAGGATTCCATACAGGCAACCACACAACCTCAGCTGGCAACAGCCATGGAAATTAATGAAGAATCAGACAGAAGAGCAAAAATAGAGCTGGAATGAAAAGAAGGTATGGAAGGCATTTCTAAACTGGGTCTTCAACAGGTTATGAGAGTCACTATGTATAAATCTAGGAATATCCTCTTTGTCATCATGTCATCAATGCTTACGAGCCCAGTTTCTGATACCTACATAGTTTTTGAGGAAGCCAAGATGGAGGATTTATTTCAGCAGACACAACTAGCAGCTGCTGAGAAATTCAAAGTTAAAGGTGAAGCTGTCTCAAACATTCAGGAAAACACACAGACTTTTTCTTCTGCCATATTATTAGTTATAGAAATGCAACTGATTTCTGCACATTGATTTTGCATCCTGTCATGTTTCTGAATTGCTGTATGAGTTCTAGCAGTTTTGGGGTGGAGTCTTTTGGGTTTTCCACATAAAGTATTATGTTGTCTCTGAAGAGTGAGAGTTTGAACTTCTTTGCCATTTTGAATGCCTTTTACTTCTTTTCTGTACACTAACAATGTCACTAAAGAAAGAGAAATTAAGGAATTGATCTATTTAAAATTTCACAAAAACCCATAAGATCCCTAGGAATAAGCCTAACCAAAGGAGTAAAGGATCTATGCTCTATATAGAACACTTATGAAAGAAATTGAGGAAGACACAGAGATGGAAAAGTATTCCATGCTCATGGACTAGAAGAATAAACATTGTTAAAATGTTTATGCTACCCAGAGCAACCACACATTCCAGGCAATCCTTATCAAAATACCATCAGCATTTTTCACAGAGCTGGAACAAACAATCCTAAAATTTGTATGAAACCAGAAAAGACCCTGATTGACCAGGGGAATGTTGAAAAAGAAAACCAAAGCTGGGGTCATCAGAATTCCTGAATTCAAGCTATATTAGAAAGCTGTAATCATCAAGACATCATGGTACCAGCACAAAAACAGACACACAGATCAATGGAACAGAATGGAGAGCCCAGATATGGACCCTCAACTCTAGGGCAACTAATGTTTGACAAAAGCAGGATAGAATGTCCAATGGAAAAAAGACAGTCTCTTCAACAAATGGTGCTGGGAAAATTGGACAGCCACATGCATAAGAATGAAACTGGACCATTCTTTTACACTATACACAAATATAAACTCAAATGGAAGAAAGACATAAATATGAGGCAGGAATCCATCAGAATCCTAGAAGAGAACTCAGGCAGTAACCTCTTCGACCTCAGCCACAGCAACTTCTTTCAAGACACATCTCTAAAGGCAAGGAAACCATCCCTTGGTTGTCATTGGGTTGTCATCCCTGGTCATTGGGACTTCATCAAGATAAAAAACTTCTGCCTGGAAAGGAAAACAGTCAATAAAACTAAAAGGCAACCTATAGAATGAGAGAAGATATTTGCAAATAACCTATCAGAGAAAGGGCTGATATCCAAGATCTATAAAGAACTTCTCAAACTCAACACTCCCCAAACCCCAAATAGTCCAGTCAAGAAAAGGGCAGAAGACAAGAACAGACACTTCTACAAAGAAGACATACAAATGGCCAAGAGACCCATGAAGAAAGCTCCACATTACTTGGCATCAGGGAAATACAAATCAAAACCACATTACACCAGTCACAATGGTGAAAATTAACAAAACAGGAGACAACAAATGTTGACTCGGATGTGGAGAAAGGGGGACCCTCTTACACTGTTGTGGGAATGCAAACTGGTATAGCCACTCTGGAAAATAGTATGGAGGCTCCTCCAGAAGTTAAAAATAGAGCTACCCTACAATCCAGCAACTGCACTGATGGATATTTACCCCAAAGATACAAATGTAGTGAAACAAAGAGGCACCTGCACCCCAATGTTCATAGCAGCGATGTCCACAATAGCCAAACTATGGAAGGAGCTGAGATGTCCTTTAAAAGATGAATGAATATTTATATGGTTCATATATACAATGGAATATTACTCAGCCATCAGGCAGGATGAATACTTTGCATTTACATCAACATGGATGGAACTGGAGGATATTATGCTAAGTGAAATAAGTCAAGCAGAGAAAAAATTATCATATTGTTTCACTCATATGTGGAATATAAGAAATAGGACAGAGGGGATGCCTGGGTGGCTCGGTTGTTTGAGCGGCTGCATTCGGCTCAGGTCATGATCCCAGCGTCCTGGGATCGAGTCCCGCATCGGGCTCCTTGCTCGGCGGGGAGCCTGCTTCTCCCTCTGCCTCTGCTCGCTCGCTCTCTCTAATAAATAAATAAAATCTTAAAAAAAAAAAAGAAAAGAAATAGGACAGAGTATCATAGGAGAAGGGAGAGAAAACTGAGGGGGAAGAAATCAGAGAGGGAGACAAAAGATGAGAGACTTTTGACTTTAGAAAACAAACTGAGGGTCACAGAAGGGGAGGTGGGTGGGGAATGGGATATCATGGTGATGGGTATTAAGGAGGGCACATGTTGTGATGAGCATTGGGTGTTATATGCAACTGATGAATCACTGAACACTACATCTAAAACTAATGATGTACTATATATTGGGTAATTGAATTTAAATCAAAAAGAAAACACACAGACTCCAATTGTACAAGAGAAGTGTTAAGAGGAAGAGGTTGATGAAACAGGTGTAGAGGTTAAGGACATAGAATTGGTAATGTCACAAGCAAATGCATCAAGAACAAAAGCATTTCAACCCCTGAAAAACAATGGTAATGATATCGTAAATGCTATTATGGAAATAAAAATGTAACCATATGAAACTGATGACTGTTTTTTGGTGTTTCAAAAGAAAAACTGAAGTTTAGTTTGAGATTTGTACTATTTCTCTCATTAATAAAGTTATGGCTCCTTGTTGGATGAAAAAAAAAAAGAATCCCTATCAAAATGCCAACAGCATTTTTCACAAAACTAGAAAAAATATTAAAATTTGATGGAATCACAAAAGACTTCAAATAGCCAAATCAATCTTGAGAAAGAAAAATAAAGTTGGAGGTATCACAATCTTAGATGTTAAAGTATACTACAAATCTGTAGTAATCAAAAAAGTATGGTACTGGCACAAAAATAGACACATAGATCAGTGGGATAGAGCAGAAAGCCTAGAAATAAATCCAAAATTTTATGGTTGATTAATCTTCGAGAAATGAGGCAAGCACATGCAATGGGAAAAATACATTATCTTCAAAAAATGGTTTTGGGAAAACTGATTAGTAAAAGAATGAAACTGGACCACTTTCTAATACCATATACAACATCCCTTTGGGGATTTGGGGTCTTTTCTGGTTCCATACAAATTTTAGGATTGTTTGATCCAACTCTGTGAAAAATGCCAATGGTAATTTCATAGGGATAGTATTGAAAATGTAGATTACTCTGGGCAGGATAGACATTTTAACAATGTTTATTCTGATCCATAAACATGGAAAGTTTTTCCATCTTTTTGAGTCTTCCTCAATTTCTTTCATAAGTGTTCTGTAATTTGTAGAGTATAGATTCTTTATCTCTTTGGTTAGGATTATTCCTAGGTATCTTATGTTTTTTGTGCTATTGTAAATGGAGTCAATTCCTTAATTTCTCTTTCTACAGTTACATAATTAGTGTATAGAAAAGCAACTGACTTCTGTACATTGATTTTGTATCTTGCAACATTGTTGAATTGCTATATGAGTTCTAGTAATTTGGGGGTGCAACTTTTAGGTTTCCCATATAAATTATCATGTCATTTGCAAAGAGTTAGTTTGACTTCTTTGCCAATTTGAATACGTTTTCTTTTTGTTGTCTGATTGCTGAAACTAGAATGTCTAATACTTTGTTGAACAACATTGATGAGAGTGGGCATCCCTGTTGTGTTCCTGACCTTAAGGGAAAAGCGTTCAGCTTTTCCCCATTGAGAATATATTTACTGTGGGCTTTTCATAGAGGGTTTTTATGATATTGAGGAATGTTCCTTCTATCCCTACACTCTGAAGAGTGTTAATCAGGGATTATGCTGAGGTAATTCAAACAGAGAAAGACAATTATCATATGGTTTACCTCATATGTGGAACATGAAAAGTAACATGGAGGACCAAAGGGGAAGAGAGGGAAAACTGAAGGGGGAGATGTCAGAGAAGGAGACAAACCATGAGAGACTATGGACTCCAGGAAGCAAACTGAGGGTTTCAGAGGGCATGTGTTGTGAGGAGCACTGGGTGTTATACACAACAAATAAATCATTGAACACTGCATCAAAAACTAATGATGTACTATACAGCGTTTAACTGAACATAATTAAAAAAATAACACTGTATACAAACATAAACTCAGAACACTACCAGTGATTTCTCTGACATCAACAGTAGCAAAATTATTCTGGATATGTCTTCTCTGGCAAGGGAAATAAAAGCAAAAATAAACTACAAAGAATGCATCAAAATAAAAGCTTCTGTGCAGCAATGGAAACCACCAACAAAACAGAAAGGAGACCTACCAAATGGGTGAAGATATTGTAAATGATATATCTAATAAGGAGTTAATCTCCAAAACATATAAAGAACATACACAA
The DNA here is from genome assembly GCA_003697995.1 of Taxidea taxus jeffersonii. Lineage (NCBI taxonomy): Eukaryota > Metazoa > Chordata > Mammalia > Carnivora > Mustelidae > Taxidea > Taxidea taxus. The sequence goes on from ML098958.1 coordinate 27,852, forward strand.
CTCAACAAAACAAAATAATTTGATTAAAAAATGGACAGAAGAGGTGTCAAGATGGCGGAGAAGTAGCAGGCTGAGATGACATCAGGTAGTAGGAGATGAGCTAGATAGCTTATCAAACCATTCCAAACACCTACAAATTCAATAGGACATCAAAGAGAAGAAGAGCAACAATTCTAGAAACAGAAAATTGACCACTTTCTGAAAGGTAGGACTGGCGGAGAAGTGAATCCAAAGTGACGGGGTGGGGAGGGGCCGGCTCCCAGCAAGTGGTGGAGCACAGAGCACAAAATCAGGACTTTTAAAAGTCTGCTCCACTGAGGGCATTGCTCAAGAGGCTAAACTGGGGTGAAGCCCACATGGGGACAGCGTGGCCTCAGGACCTATGGGGTCACAGAAGGATCGGGGGTGTCTGAGTGTTGCAGAGCTCGCAGGTATTAGAGCGGGGAAGCCGGCTACAGAGACAGAGCTGAGGAGTGAGCCATCAACTCGGGGTTACCTTGAACCATAATCTGTGGCACAGGCAACTGCTCTGTGCATGGGGGCCCCACAAGATCTGGGGAGACCCCGCCCTGGAAGAGCTCAGGGACCTGCAGGGTTCGGAGACTCCAGGTGGAGCTGTGTGCCAGAGACAGAGACACTTGGTCACAGGCTGAGTGAGCTCAGAGTGCAGCCGGAGGCCAGGGAACTGGGAGTGATTGAGTGATTTTCTCCAAGCACGGCTGGAGGCCAGCGAGATGGAGTAATTGAGCACTTTTCCCTGAGTGTGCACTGAAGAGTGGGGCCCCGAGCTCTCGGCTCCTCTAGGCTGGAGATTGGGAGGCTGCCATTTTCATTCTCATCCTCCAGAACTCTACAGAAAGCATTCAGGGAACAAAAGCTCCCGAAAGGGAACCCGAGCGGAGTACTCAGCCTGTCCCCTGGTAAGGGCAGTGCAATTCCGCCTGGGGCAAAGACTGTTGAGAATCATGACAACAGGCCTCCCCCAGAAGATCAACAAGAAATCCAGCCAAGATCAAGTTCACATACAAGGAGAACAGTGGAATTCCAGAGGAGGAGAAAGCAAAGCATGGAATTCATGGATTTCTCCCCATGAATCTTTAGTCTTGCAAAGTTAATTAATTAAAAAATTTTTTTTCTTCTGCTAATTATTTTTTAACTTTTACCCTTTCCTCTTTTAACGTTTTTTAACTAGTTTATCTTGATACTTTTCATTAAAAAATCTTTTTTGAACCATCATTATTATAGTCATATTTTATTTTTCACTGTATCTAACTTTATTCTTTGTATACACATAGGGTTTGTTCTTCTAAAAAATTTGGGGTACAACTTCTAATAGATCAAAATACACCCTAAATCTAACACTGGGCTTGATATAGTCTCTAGCCTGAGTAAATTCTCTCCACTTTCTTTATTATCCCAACCAACTTACTTTATCAACTCCTTTGTTAGAAATTAAAAAAAAAAACTTTCTTTCATCTTAATAGTCATATTCCATCCTTTCACTGTGTTTACACTTATATATGTTTTTCATTCTTTAAAATTTTGGGAGGTAGTTTCTTCTAAGACGCCAAAATACTCCCAAAATTAAGTTGGTGACCCTGTTCTAATCACCAGTCTAATATATATATATATATATATATATATATATATACACACACAAAGAATATATATACATATATATTCTTTGTTATATTTTCTCTTTATTTTTTTTCTTTATTTAATCTTTTTTTCTGAACTTTTTACCCCATTTTTCCCCTTACGATTTGAGGTCTCTTCTTATTTGGTTAAAGCACATTTTGCTGGGGTCCTTGCCACACTTTTAGTATTTCATTTGCTCCTTCATATATTCTTATCTGGACAAAATGACAAGGTAGAAAAATTCACCACACACACACACAAAAAAGAATAAGAGGCAGTACTGAAGGCTAGGGATATAATCAATACAGACATTGGTAATATGTCAGATATATAATTCAGAATGATGATTCTCAAGGTTCTAGCCAGGCTTGAAAAAGGCATGGAAGATATTAGAGAAACGCTGTCTGAAGAAATAAAAGCCCTTTCTGGAGAAATAAAAGAACTAAAATCTAACCAAGTTGAAATTTAAAGAAGCTATTAATGAGGTGCAATAAAAAATGGAGGCTCTTACTGCTAGGATAAATGAGGTAGAAGAAAGAATTAGTGATATAGAAGACCAAATGACAGAGAATAAAGAAGCTGAGCAAAAGAGAGACAAACAGCTACTGGATCACGAGGGGAGAATTCGAGAGATAAATGACACCATAAGACGAAACAACATTAGAATACTTGGGATTCAAGAAGAAGAAGAAATAGAGAGGGGAGCAGAACGTATATTGAAGAGAATTATTGTAGATCATTTCCTTAATATGGAAAAGGAAACAAGCATCAAAATCCAGGAGGTGCAGAGAATCCCCCTCAAAGTCAATAAGAATATGTCCACACTCCGTCATCTAATAGAAAATTTACAAGTCTTAGCAACAAAGAGAAAATCCTGAAAGCAGCCCTGGACAAGAAGTCTGTGACATACAATGGTAAAAATATTAGATTGGCAGTGGACTTATCCACAGAGACCTGGCAGGTCAGAAAGAACTGACATGATATATTCAGAACACTAAATGAGAAAAACATGCAGCCAAGAATACTATATCCAACTAGGTTATCATTGAAAATAGAAGGAGAGATAAAAAGCTTCCAGGACAAACAACAACTGAAAGAATTTTCAAACACCAAACCAGCTCTACAGGAGATATTGAAAGGGGTCCTCTAAGCAAAGAGAGACCCTAAAAGTAGTAGATCAGAAAGGAACAGAGACAATAGACAGTAACAGTCACCTTACAGGCAATACAATGGCACTAAATTCATATCTCCCAATAGTTACCCTGAATGTAGATGGGCTAAATGCCCCAATCAAAAGACACAGGGTTTCAGAATGGATAAAAAAACAAAACCCATCAATGTGCTGCCTACAAGAAACTCATTTTAGACCCGAAGACACCTCCAGATTGAAAGTGAGGGGGTGGAAAGCAACTTACCATGCTAATGGACATCAGAAGAAAGCTGGGGTGGCAATCCTTATATGAGATCAATTAGATTTTAAGCCAAAGACTATAATAAGAGTTGAAGAAGGACACTATTTCATACTAAAGGGTCTCTCCAACAAGAAGATCTAATAACTTTGAATATCTATGCCCCTAACATGGGAGCAGCCAACTATATAAACCAAATAATAACAAAATTAAAGAAACACATTGACAATAATAAAATATTAGTAGGGGACTAAAGAATGAATGGGTCAACCGGGAAATTAAAGAATATTGAGAAAATTCATGGAAACAAATGATAATGAAAACACAACGGTTTTCACATAAAGGCAGTCCTGAGAGGAAAATATATAGCAATGCAAGCCTTTCTCAAGAAACAAGAAAGGTGTCAAATACACAACCTAACCCTACACCTAAAGGAGCTGGAGAAATAACAACAAAGAAAGCCTAAACCCAGCAGGAGAAGAGAAATCATAAAGATCAGAGCAGAAATTAATGAAATAAAAACTAAAAAAACAATAGAACAAATCAACAAAACTAGGAGCTGGTTCTTTGAAAGAATTAATAATATTGATACACCCCTGGCCAGACTTATCCAAAAGAAAAGAGAAAGGACCCAAATAAATAAAATCATGAATGAAAGAGGAGAGATCACAACCAACATCAAAGAAATACAATTATAAGAACATATTATGAGCAACTCTACACCAACAAATTCTACAATCTGGTAGAAATGGATAAATTCCTAGAGACATATAACTACCAAACTGAACCAAGAAGAAATAGATAACCTGAACAGACCCATAACCAGTATGGAGATTGAAAGAGTCATCAAAAATCTCCAAACAAACAAAAGCCCAGGGGAATTCTACCAAACATTTAAAGAAGAGTCATCAAAATCTCCAAGCAAACAAAAGCCTAGGCCAGACGGCTTCCCAGGGGAATTCTACCAAACATTTAAAGAAGAATTAATTCCTATTCTCCTGAAACTGTTCCAAAAAATAGAAATGGAAGGAAAACTTCCAAACTCATTTTATGAGGCCAGCATCACCTTGATCCCCAAACCAGACAAGGATCCTATCAAAAAAGAGAATTACAGACCAATATCCTTGATGAACACATATGCAAAAATTCTCACCAAAATACTAGCCAATAGGATCCAACAGTACATTAAAATGATTATTCAGCACGACCAAGTGGGATTTATTCCAGGGCAGCAAGATTGGTTCAACATCCACAAATCAATACATTAATAAAAGAAAGACCAAGAACCATATGATACTCTCAGTAGATGCAGAAAAAGCATTTGACAAAGTACACCATCCTTTCCTGATCAAAACTCTTCAAAGTGTAGGGATAGAGGGCACATACCTCAATATTATCAAAGCCATCTATGAAAAACCCACCGCAAATATGATTCTCAATGGAGAAAAACCAAAAGCTTTTCCGCTAAGGTCAGGAACATGGCAGGGATGTCCATTATCACAATTGCTATTCAACATAGTACTAGAAGTCCTAGCCTCAGCAGTCAGACAACAAAAAGAAATTAAAGACATCCAAATCAGCAAAGAAGAAGTCAAACTCTCCCTCTTTGCAGATGATATGATATGATATGATATGATATGATATGATATCATATGTGGAAAACCCAAAAGACTCTACTCCAAATCTGTTAGAAATTGAACAGGAATTCAGTAAAGTGTCAGGATATAAAATCAATGCACAGAAATCAGTTGCATTTCTTTACACCAACAACAAGATAGAAGAAAGAGAAATTAAGGGCTCAATCCCATTTACAATTGCACCCAAAACCGTAAGATACCTGGGAATAAACCTAACCAAAGAGTCAAAGAATCTATACTCAGAAAACTATAAAGTACTCATGAAAGAAATTGAGGAAGACACAAAGAAATGGGAAAATGTTCCATGCTTATGGATTGGAAGAACAAATATTTTGAAAATGTCTATGCTACCTAAAGCTATCTACATGTTTAATGCAATCCCTATTAAAATACCATCAATTTTTTCAAAGAAATGGAACAAATAATCCTAAAATTTATATGGAACCAGAAACGCCCTCGAGTAGCCAAAGGAAAATTGACAAAGAAAGCCAAAGTTGGTGGCATCACAATTCCAGATGTCAAGCTCTATTACAAAGCTGTCATCATCAAGACAGTATGGTACTGGCACAAGAACAGACACAAAGATCAATGGAACAGAATAGAGAGCCCAGAAATAGACCCTCAACTCTGTAGTCGACTAATCTTCAACAAAGCAGGAAAGAATATCCAATGGAAAAAAGACAGCCTCTTCAATAAATGATGTTGGGAAAATTGGACAGCCACATGCAGAAAAATGAAATTGGACCATTTCCTTACACCACACACGAAAATAGACTCAAAATGGATGAAGGACCTCAACGTGAGAAAGGAATCCATCAAAATCCTTTAAGGGAACACAGGCAGCAACCTCTTCGACCTCAACCGCAGCAACTTCTTCCTAAGAACAACGCCAAAGGCAAGGGAAGCAAGGGAAAAAATGAACTATTGGGACTTCATCAAGATCAAAAGCTTTTGCACAGCAAAGGAATCAGTTACCAAAACCAAAAGACAACTGACAGAATGGGAGAAGATTTTTGCAAATGACATATCAGATAAAGGGCTAGTATCCAAAATCTACAAAGAGCTTAGCAAACTCAACACCCAAAGAACAAAGAATCCAATCAAGAAATGGGCAGAGGACATGAACAGACATTTCTGCAAAGAAGACATCCAGATGGCCAACAGACACATGAAAAATTGCTTTACATCACTGGGCATCAGGGAAATACAAATCAAAACCACAATGAGATGCCACCTCACACCAGTAAGAATGGCTAAAATGAACAAATCGGGAAATGACAAATGCTGGCGAGGATGCAGAGATAGGGGAACCCTCCTACACTGTTGGTGGGAATGCAAGCTGGTGCAACC
>ML098958.1:34285-75994 GCA_003697995.1 Taxidea taxus jeffersonii
TGAAATCTTGCCATTTGCAATGACGTGAATGGACCTAGAGGGTATTATGCTTAGCGAAAGAAGTCAATTGGAGAAAGACAACTATCATATGATCTCCCTGATATGAGGAAGTGGAGCTGCAGTGGCGGGGGGAGGGCTGGGAGGTAGGAAAAGAATAAATGAAACAAGATGGGATTGGGAGGGAGACAAACCAAAAGAGACTCTTAATGTCACAAAACAAACTGAGGGGGGCTAGAGGGAGGGGTGTAGGGAGAGAGTGGTGGGGTTATGGACATTGGGGGGTATGTGCTATGGTGAGTGCTGTGAAGTGTGTAAACCTGGCGATTCACAGACCTGTACACCTGTGGCTAATAATACCATATATATTTATTAAAAAAATTTAAAAAAGAATAAAAAGGAAAAAAATGGACAGAGTACTTAAATAGACATTTTTCCCATGAAGATATCCAGATGGCCAGAAGACATATGAAAAGATGCTCAAGATAGCTAATCATCAGGGGAACGTAAATCAAAACCATAAGGAGATATTACCTCTCATCTGTAAGAACAGCTAAAATAGAAAAGAGAAGAAATAACAAGTGTTTACAAGGAAGTGGAGAAAAAGGAAAGTTCATATACAAAACAGTATGGTACTTTTGGTGGAAATATCAATTTATACAACCACTCTAGAAAACAATATGGAGGTTCCTCAAAAAATTAAAATAGAAATGCCATATGATCCAATAATTCTAATATTGTTTTTACCAAAGTAAAACCCAAAGTAAACAAAAGCATTCATTAAAAGTGACATATGCACCACTGTGTTTATTGCAGCATTATTAGCAATAATCAAGATATGTATCAACTAAGTGTCCATCAACAAATGAATGGAGAAGCACCTGGGTGGCTCAGTCAGTTAAGCATCGAACTCTTGATCTCAGGTCAGGGCTTGATCTCAGGGTTGTGAGTTCATGCCCCACATCGAGCTCCAGACTGGGCATGGAGCCTACTTAAAAAAATAGATGAATGGATAAGGAATATATATATAATCAGCCATCAAACAGGTTGAGATCATGCTATCTGACACACATTGATGGACCTAGAGGGTATTATGCCAAGTGAAATAAGTCAGAGTGAGAAAGACAAATACCATATGATTTAACTCATAAGTGGAATATTTTAAAAAATGCCAAACAAATGAATAAACAGGAAGCAGAATCAGATCTGTGAATATAGAGAACAAACTGATGATTGCCAGAGGGGAGGGTGGCAGGGGCCTGGGGAAAAAGGGTGAAAAGAAGTGGGAGATACCAGCTTTTAGTTATGGAATGAATAAGTCACAGGAATAAAATGTACAACATAGGGTGGGGAAAAAGGGACCATGGTCAAGTCTCTTAGCACTTCCTTGCATTTAACCTTTGCTAAGATTATTTTTATTCTTCTACTTCCCTTACTTAAGCAACTGCAGTTTTCGTTGTAAAGAATAGGGACGTCCTGCTCTATAATGACTACTAGATTTGCCATGTAATCTGTCTTTGACTTGCTTGACCCACTTTTTACTATGGTTCTTTGGGGGCTAACAATATTGTTTGTGGACTTGTAAGATAGCATGCTAAATCAGATACAAGCATTGTGGACATAGATTCATGACATCTGGTATCTATAATGTTCACAGACATGTGTGTCTGTGGCTTAAACTTTATATATATTGTGACCTAATAAAGAGATAATCATCTAGATGACATTCATAGTTAACATTTACTGGTTGCTTACCATGTGCCAAGCACTGCATGAAGTGGTGTGTGTGTGTGTGTGCGTGTGTGTGTACAGGTACATATATATATATGTATATGTGTGTGCATGTATATGTATAGTTTTATTAATCCTTACAACAAATTTATTAAGTTGGTACTATCATTATTTCTGTAACACAAATTAGGAAACTGGGATATGGAGAGGTTAAGCACCTTATACTGTGTCATACATTGAGGAATTTTATACCCAGGTTTGTGACTATGAAATTCATGCACTTAATCCCTGATATATATTGCTTGATTTACTCTAAGGGACTAAACCCAGAACACTCATGACAATTCCAGCCCTTAACTAAATCTGTAAAATGCAAATTGGATCAGGACATATTTGAAGTTTTTGTACCTACTATTTCCTCATGGATTATTTTGTTGGGCTCCAGACAAAGTTAATGCATGTTAGAGCTTGTATACTGGTAAGATCCAAGGACTTCCAACATTTCTTTGGATTCTCATATAATTTTGGAAGGATCACCTAATACTTCTTTAGCATGGATAACAACTTCATCAAAGTTCTGTAGAAAATATATGGTCTTTTATGTTGTCTTTTGAATTCCACGATTCTGAAGAACTGGCCTCAGTTTAATTTCACCTGTTTTTGGCTTTGAATTCATGATGTAAACACTTAGCTGACATTTCTTGGCTCTCTGACCCTTGATTGCAGATGCATGTGTTCTTAAGTAAAAATTCACTCCAGTCTTACACCACAGACACTTCTATTTTGGCATCTGTGTTGCCACCCCCTGAATGAGGAAGCTCTCTGTCAGCTAGATAATTAGTTGAACATAACCAGCAGCTGTAGGGCAAAATCATTTTAGCAGCATAGAAGGCTATTTACATAAGGCGTGGACCAGTAAGGAGCCCATTCTATTCTAGGTAAATCAGAAAACTTCCCTCATCTGAGTAGATAGAAACATTTTTAGACTTTGGTTCTCCTAAAAGGCTATTGCTCATGATATAACTAGACCTGAACGATGTAGCTGGGTGCAGTCTCTAAGGGCCTATATACTAGGAAGGCTGATGGGGCAAGTGGTTGGTGGAGAGAAAACAGAGAGAACAGTCCAGGTAGTGAAGGAGTAAGTCATTCATCATTTCCAGAGTTTAGATGAATGCTGTGGCTCAAGAAGAAAGGCAGATTAAGTAAGGAGATAAGAATGAGGAGATAGAGGTTGTGGGCAAATACAATGAAAATTGGTTTTCCCTCTTTATTAAGACTTTAGGGTGACCTCTGGGTGAGTCTGAACAAAAAATGGGCCAGTCAGAAATCTGGGTTTCCCTGATGTTTCTGTCCTCCTTCTTTTGCATTGGTTGATTCTGTTCTCAGCCATCATGGACTGGATGACCTCCAGTCTCTTGCCCTCAGGCTTAAGAGTTTTTGGGCAGACCAAATGGAACATTCATGTGCAAAGTTGATGAAATAAATCAAGTAGGGAAAAATCCATTTTGGTGTGGTCATTGTGTCAACTTTTATTATTTCAGTTCAGCATGGCTGCATATATAAATCTCCTGTAAGGAACCAGAAAAGGGATACGTGAAACAACATTTCTAAGAGGCATGGTCGCTTGCTTCTAATAATAATTACTACTTGCAAAGCCTGAAAGTGCTTAAGATGTTCATATTTTTTAAACGATCGACTGGTTCCCTTATTTATACATATAAGAAAAAAAGGCAAGTAGGGAGAGGAAATTGTCTGTTGCTGCAGAAACCTGAAAGTCACATTTTTGGCACTGTTCCCTGGCTGACGTCATTCTGGGGAATGTGCTAAAGGCCATGATTTTCCAGAGGGAAAAGTTTTTTCCATAACAGGCTCTTTATGGGCACTTATTGCCCCCTCTAAAGTCAGGCAAAACCAAACCAGGCCTTTTTCTGCCTTGTTTGGCAGTAGTAGGTCAAGTCCACCTGAAACAGGAGTCCAAAATTTTCGTTGATCATTGTACCCAGCCATTCCCTGAACCCTCTTATACTTTCTGAATCTTCTCTTTAGGGGCTTCTCAGCTGCTTGACCTTTGCACAGGCTGCTGGGAAATTTGTTTTCCCCTGCTGTGTGGAAGCTCTAAGGGCTGCCAGGTGTGTGTGTGTGTGTGTGTGTGTGTGTGTATAAGGGCCATCCCTGAGCTGACTCCTGAGGTAGACCACACTACAATGTGGGTTGAGGCTTAACTCAGTTCAACTCATTCCTTCTTATCTCCTAAATGGTCCCAAAGCAAAATGGAATATAGATCCTACTGCCATCTGATCGTAGTCCTCTCCCTACCCCTGATTCCCTTGCCCAGCCTGATCTTCATGCTCTTATATGAAGCTGTTTGGAGACCCTTTAAAAACCACTTGTCATGGTTTAGAGGACTTTACTTGGATGCATCTAGCATAAAAGGAAGAGATCTTTGCATCATGAAATTGGCCAGTAGTTTAGTGTGAGCCACAAAAAGTCATGTCTGGGCTCTCACTATTGCATCCACTCCCTCAGCACATAGGCAAACACTTGATCTTCAGGATCATTCCCAATTCCATGCATTTATTCTCATCTTAATGAATACCTATTTCACCATGTGCCTTGCACAAAACTACTCTCATCACTGGCTCACCATTGTGCCCTTATCTGGTTCAGGCCTCTGCTTAGCTTTTAAATCCTTTTAAAAGCTGGAGCTCTTAACTCCAGCTATGATCTCCTATTCCACAACATTCATTCTTTACCATATTTATAGTCATTTCATTAATTTCATGAATGAAATGCTAAGTCAGAAAGATTAGTGCTCTAATGTGGGTATTTATACAAAGCATAGTAATAGCCCCAAAGAAGCTGTGATTAATTCTACTTTGGGGACTCAGAGAAGGCCTTGTAGATGAGATGATGCTTAGAGCTGGATCTCTAAGGTTCAGAATGAGCCCACTGGGAAAATACGTGGGAAGGAGAAGACGATACCTAGAGACACCTCCAGGTGTCTATAGGGCCTTATTATCTTCATATCCTGCTATAAATTTCCTTGGGAACACCCACAGCATGAGCTCAAGCTCAGAGAAAGGAGCTCAGCTCAGAATCATATCTCACAGAGTATCAACAGTAGGGAGTAGATCCTTAGATAATGTCTACTTCAATTCGTTTATTTTACTGATAAGAAATCTGAAATCCTAAAAGGTGAAGGGGCCTACCCAAGGCCTCACAGCTGGTTAGTGGCAGAGGTAGAAGTAAAGGTAGAAGGATTCCTGCATTCCCATTCCTGGGCTAATTCCAAGTTGCTTTGTGTCCTTACCATGTCCCAGTTGCCCATTTGATCTTTTCCTGTGAGAGGTCCCATCAACCACCCTTCACTTCCAGAAGGTTCCCTTCTAGGTCTGGGCAGTAATGCTCATTGCCACTAGCTCCCTATGTGACTTTAGAAAAATTTCATTTCTTTTCTGTAATTTTTCTTTAATTTCTGTAATTTCTTTAAATTCTGTAATTTTTCTTTAGAAAAATTACATTTCTTGTTTCCCCATCTAAAAATGGGTGAAAGTTAACTAGTAAGTTTCTATATCTAAACCTTATTGAGGGAGGCACACAGTTAGTAGTTTGTACAGGAGCTTCATTTTTTGGTATATTTGCTGGAGTGGAGTACAGAGATCTGAATGGGTTGACTAAAAATAGTAAAAAAATTATATATATATGTATATATATGCATATATATACACATATTTATATGTATATATTTATAATTTTATATATGTAAATATATGTACGTAAATATATGTAAATAATACATGTATGTAAATATAATATGTAATAATGTGATAATATGTGAATAATACATATATATGTAAGTAAATATGTATATATTTATAAATTTATAGCATATATATAGTGGGGACTGAGACCCTGGAGTCCTGAAGTCTTCCTACAGGTTTAAGAAGATACATCACTTCAAGTGTATTATTTTTAATTAATTAAAATTTAAGAGTTAATTAACTTTTATTTTTAATGATATAACTGAGGGACAAGTTTGGGGATGTGTAAGCTCTCATAGATGGTTAGTGAGGATCTGGGCCTCAAACCCAGATCTTCTGATTTGAAGTCAAGTACTTTCTAAAAACCCATACTACCTCACTGAGCTGGTTATACCCTGTACAGGGCAGTGCTAAAAAGACAAAGAGTTCAGAAATCTGCTACAAATAGGGTTCAGTTGCATTGTGGGTCAGAGTATTTGCTGCTGGCCATTATGGAGGGAGGGAGTTCAGAGCTTTGAGAGCAGGGAAGGATACAGTTGCCTCCTCAGACCCCATTTGGGGATTTTAGAGATTTCCTTAGGCCTGAGCCACAAGATGTAGGGGGGTTAAAGTTTTGGTTATCCCCACTTTCCTCCCTTATAATTCCTTTTTGTTCATACTGTCTTTCCTCTTAATGCCATATGACTAGCCTACCGTCTTCTAGTCATAGACAGAGATGATCAATCTCTGGGTTAATTTACCTCCATTTTTCCACTACCCCTCATAGTAACTTTCAAAGGAGCAAAACATCTCACAAGCTACTTTTGCATTCTCATTTGTTTTTGATTTCATGCTGTTTGAGATTGTTTTTGTGTAGTCCTAGAATGCTCTGGTGGGAAAAAAAGGGATAGTCAAAGTCCAGCTTCTTTCTCTTTGGAAAACGACTTGGATTATACCATATAGACAGTGTCTCACTCATTACTATACTTTCTAACACTTTTTATTCTTTGGGTTGGTTCAGGTGGTCTCTAAGCCATTGGTACTTCTTCCCTGTGGATGGGGCAAGTGCTCTTTTTGAAAGATGGGGGAGATGAGTTTAGTTCTGGACATGTTGAGTTTGAGAGGCATGTATGTCCAAATGGAGATATTGAATAGGCAATTGGATATCTAAGTCTGGATTTTGAGAAACACTTTTGGCTGGAGATATAATTTGGGAGTTGTCAACAAACAGATACTATTTTAAGGCATCAGAACTGATGAGATAAATTAGGGACTAAGTGCAAAGAGAAACAAGGTTCCATGAAAGTTCTCAGGCCACAGTTTATTAATGAGCTGGGAAGCTGTGGAAACTCATCTCCTGGGAGGAGGCAGCTTTCTTCTTTTTCCCATATTGGTTCATTGGATTTCTAAGTGTGGCGCAGTAGAAGAAGTGATGCCACTGGTTCATTGTATACCTTGGGCAAGTCATCCACATGTTCTGGATCTCAGTTTTCTCATCTGTATAACGAGAACATTGGATGAGATGATGTGATGTCCTAGAATGGTTTATCACTTCTACTAATGGAATCAACATAATAGATATGTTATCTATTGGGGTGACAAGCATGTTAATGTTCTTTATAAAGTGACAAATCCTATGTAAATGATAATTGCCATGGTTGTGGTTATGCTCTGCTTTATTTGTGGGATGTAAATGTGTAAAGATTATTGACCTGGGGAGTCAAGCACACCTAGGGTTCTCTTCTGGCTCTGGCTCTGAGTTGTTAAGTGAATATGTCCCTTTGAATATGACCCTTTCCTTCTCTGGTTCTGCTTTCACATCTGTAAAAGGAGGGGCTTTGGTTTATGCCAGTGACTTTCAATATTTTTAAAAGCAGAGAATCTCATTTTAAAAATGAAATCAGGGGCGCCGGGTGGCTCAGTGGGTTAAGCCACTGCCTTTGGCTCAGGTCATGATCTCTGGGTCCTGGGATCGAGTCCCACATAGGGCTCTCTGCTCATCAGGGAGCCTGCTTCCCTCTCTCTCTCTCTCTCTCTCTCTGCCTCTCTGCCTACTTGTGATCTCTCTGTCAAATGAATAAATAAAATCTTTTAAAAAAAAGTTAAAAATAAAATGAAAAGTGTAGGGGAACCTGGGTGGCTCAGTTGGTTAACCATCCATCTCTTGATTTTGGCTCAGGTCATGATCTCAGGGTTGTGACATTGATTCCCACTTGGCTCTGTGCTCAGCATGGAATCTGCTTGAGATTCTCTTTCTCCCTCTGCCACCACCTTCCCACCCCCGCTCACACTTTTTTTCTCTAAGAAAATGAAAAATGATATCGGTGTAGTTTCTCTAGTTGAAAAAAGTAGGTTGAATAGGGGCTAGAAGCTCTGGTCATCTTAGAAGCATACCTTGAGCTACTTCTATAACCCCAGAATCCAGGAATGTGGTCTGATCCTCAACTAAATGAGCTTGCAAGGCCCTTTCAATTCTGACATTCTGTAGTTTGAGGGTTCCCTTGGTATCATATAAAGTTCAGAGGTCAGCAAAATTTTTCTGTAAAGGGTCAGATAGTAAGTATTTCGGGCTTTGTGGGCCACTGTTGTCTCTGCCTTCTCCTCTTCTTTCTCCCTCGCCCTCCTTGTCCCTCCATCCTCTTCCTTCCTCCTCTCTCTCCTCCGCTCCTGCTCCCCACTCCCTGCCACCTCAGGACCTGTGTACAGCCTGCAATTTTCAGACTGCTCTTGGCTGGGCCTTGGGAGGGTGATAGATGGTACAAGTCACAGGTAGAATGTAAGTCTTAGGTGCATTTGGAACCCTGCTGGAAGCAAACCAGCTCCCCTCTGCCACAGTCCCCTTGGCTGAGCTGGGGACTTCTCTGAGGCACTCAGAGAAGGCACAGTTATTAACAGTGGCCCAAGGTGGCTCTGGACCAAAAAAAATGGGGCTATTTGTTGCAGACACAGCTGGGAGAAGGTGGGGGCAAAGAGGATCTTTCAAACATGAGGCAAAGAGGAAGAGGGGCCTAATTGGGATCAGATGTCTCTGCAGAGCAATAACACTGCCACCTGTTTATGAGCATCTTAGCTTTGCAGAATCCAAAGGGCTTTTCCAGACAGCATTTAATTCATCTTCACTGCACCCTTGGGAAGGAGAAAAGAAGGGAAGGAGGTATAGCTGTGGTGGTAAAGAAAGAGTTATGACTTAGGAGTCAGGAGCCACAGCTTGGTCACTGACTTGCGAGGTAAACTTGGACAAGTCTCTTTTGCTCTCATTTGTAAAGTGATAACATTGGATCAGATCAGTGGTTATCACCAGACCAGAGCAAGAATATCACCTAAGGATTTTTTGAAATTCTATTTTTTAAAATTTTATTTTATTTTTTCAGTGTTCCAAGATTCATTGTTTATGCACCATACCCAGTGCTCCATGCAATACGTGCCCTCCTTAATACCCACCACCAGGATAGGTGAACCTAAAATTCCATTTTTTAAGCTTCATCCCAGACCTAGTGAATCAGACACTCTGGAATTGGGGCCCAGAAATACGTGTTTTAACAAAACTTCCAGGCATGAACTAGAATAATCTAAGGCCTTTCCAACTTTGATTCTCTGATTATACACAATAATGGATGTAAAAATACATTTTAAACTGTGCCTTACACATTTCAGGGATAATGATGGTGACAACGATAGTGATGATAATGATGATGCTCCTGTTGACTTTAAGCCATACTTTGGCAGTCAGTTCATTACCTAAACCAGCAATTTGCTACCCTACCCCTATGGAGTTTTTCCCAAGGCCTGTAAGAGAGAGATATGACCTCAGAAGCTTATATACTATGAGAGTAGGTAAGTTAGGTAAGGCAATCTGTTCCAGATGGTTGACAGAGAAGAAATCACAGGACAACTATTTTGAAGATCCAGAAAATAGGCATAGCCACTATTAAAGACTGATGTGTGTGTATGTGTGTGTGTGTGTGAGCTCACTGTGGGATGGTGGGTTGTGGCATTGGAAAGAACTCCTAGTATTAGTGGTAGTAAGGTCTTGAAGGAGGGAGAGGATTTAAACACTTTCCAGGAAGGTGGGAGGATATTATGAAATATGAATGTGAAGGAGAGGCACAAATTAAAAATAAACACGTATGACTTCAGCTTGTTATAGCACTGAGACTAGAAAGATCCTTATATTTATCCAAGGTTCTGGGTGATTTCCTGGGTGTTGGCTGCAACACTAGTCATTTCCTTCCCATTCTGGAAAACGTATTGGGAAAAAAAGTGAATATGAATCACAGTATATGGAGGACTTAGACTCTGTTCTAGAATATAAAAATTAAGTCATTCACAAACATTTATACTTTAGTAACAAATTTGTTTTAACACACTTTCAAGTGATCTCAAAATTCCTTACATTCTGGTTGAATAAATGACTTCTCCAAGGTCATCCAGAAAGTTAATGGGACTGGAACCCAGTGCTCCTGACTTCTAGTCTGGTGTGTTTCCTTTGTAATCTGTATGTGCTCAGACGCTTTTGAAATGGGGAAGTTTGACCCAAATAAAGTTTAAAAGGCATGTTTTCAAGGTACAGCTGGAAGGAAGGTAGGACACAACTATAGAGAACTTGGAATGCCAGGTTGAATCTTTTGAATTTTCTCCTGTAGGTAATGGGAAAATGCTAGATGTTCTGTAACTGTGGTATGACATCATTCACAATTTAGGAATGTTACTCAAATGCTTTAGTGCAGCATACCTGGTAGACTGGAGTGTGAGAGAACTTGGAGGGAGCAAAGCAACTAAGAAGTAGCCCCAAATATAGGCTGGAATTGCCATAGACCTCCCACTCTTCATGGTGTGAGTACATTTGTATTTTTAGCAGAAGAAACAATATAAGTGCAAAACCATAGTTTCTTTTCCTGGGATTTCAACCACTAGAGATAGGGATATTTGGAAGCTGGAGGCTTCCTGGTCCTGGAACACAATTCTGTGGAGATCTCCTCCCTGGATTACACCCAGACAAGCCCTTGCTAAAACTCAGTGCTTCTCTCTGCTCTCTGGTTTCATTTTGCACTCAGATTTCTATGTATTATGAGCCAGGGGCCTAGAGTTTAGGGGCAATTTCACTGTTCCTTTCATTCTTTTCACAAAAGAATGAAAGGAACAGGGGCTTAGGAAAGTTACATATACATGTTACTATGCCAGTTGCATCACCCAATCCCTTCCGGAGATCCTGGCTACAAGCTTCATAGTTTGCAGCTTCTAAAGCTCATTCATACCGATTATCTCATTTTGTTCTCATTAGAGCCTTGTGATGAGCAGGCTTATTATAATTTATTTAATGGGATGAAACTAAAGACTGGAGTGGGGAAACTAACTTGTAATTCAGCCAGTGTGTCATACAGCTTACTTATTCTGCCTTTTAAGCAATATTCCATACTTTCACTTGCATTGTTGGGGTTCTGGTGGTCATTTTTACCAGTGTACTAAAAACTCTCTTAGATCTCATACAAGGCCCAGGCTGGGGCAGAGAAGGAAACAGAAGACCAGGAATCCACATTTCTCCTCATTTCTAGCCCCGAGCCCCTCCCTCATTACCATTCTGCTCCCTTAAATGTACTGACAGACCTTGGTAGGAAAATCCTTAGCTCTGCATGCTCATAGTCCTGCTGCCTGTCTGATGCCAGTTATACTCTGCACGATAGTTACGTCACTTTTGCCTGAAATTCGCCATGTTTTCTTTTTGCCATTCTCTTTCTTACCCTGGCAGCTGGAATAAAGTTGCAACCTAGGTACTCTCTTTCCCTGGGCTATCCTAAGTAGTGAGGCTCACAACTCCAGATCTTCCTTGGACAGTACAAAAAGCCAATCATTGAGAGGCCAGGACACCACTACACATAGATAGCCTTTAAAATATAGATGGCACAGGGTCTTTAGCTGAAGCTGCTTTGGCCAGACCTTTCCAGGACTCTGACTGGGTCTTCAGTGTGAGCCAAAGGCAACACCAACCAGAGTAGTATTAGCCCAGCTTTCAGAGTTCATACAATGTCATGCTGTCTAGATTTTCATCATGAATGTTCCCAAGACTCAAATGCAAAGGGAATTGGGTTGATTTCAACTGGAAAATATTCCTGCCATCTCAATGTTCTCTGGAATAACCTGCTTGCAGCTGTCATGGGGCGGCCCCCTCCCTGTAATGTGTGGCTTTTCCAAGGCTCAAGCTCCAGGGATCTGGAGGTGAAGAGAAGGAGGGAACCAGGATTATGTATGCCCCCACCCCCAGCCTGGCCAGTTCTTGCATTTTTCAAGCCTGAAATTGGGTCTCTGGGGTTGGGGCTAGGGGTGAGGTAGAAGGGTTCATGGAACAGGTCTCTGCTGGGTGGATCCCTGCTTGCAGCTGGTTACATTTTTTTGACCGGCTTCCAACGGAAGAATTCATCTCCTGATGACGAAGCACATTCCCCTGGATAGAGAATATAATTGGCTGGGAGGCAGGAGTCCTGGGTTTATGTCCTAGCTCTGTCATCAGCTTGCATTGTGGCTTTAAGCAAGTCAGTCATCATCTCTTTGTCTCAACTTCTTCCATTTAAAATGGAGCTACTAATACCTGCTGCTCACATATATGGAGTAAGAACACGGTGTAGGGGACATTGTTGAATGTTCTAGGAGAAATAAAGGGATGGTAAGACTTTATTCTTACCTCTCTCAGACTGAAGGAACTAAACTAATTGCTCTTATTTCCTTTCCTCTTGCCTTATGATGTTGGTAAGATGTCAGGGTATGGGAAAGTCTCCAAGGATTTAGATAGTCATGGGGCAAAAGGAAGAATGGTGGTATAAGCAGTAGCATAACCTAATATACAAGGGGATATACCCTAAAACATTCTCAAGGAAATCTTGAGAGCCAGCTGGAAGCAAAGTCCTGTGATAATGAGAAATAAGATGTTGGGATCAGGGGTGACACATAGGTGCCAGGAAGGAGGAGAGTGCCAAAGACAAATTTTATTGCCTCTCACCATTATGTACTGGACTGTGCTAATCCTGTCTAGAAACTGCCTTCATTGGCTGCCTGGACTATCAGAACCTTGGCCCAGCTTTGGTATCCCCAAGCCTCTTTTTCCCTTTGGACCAGAGTTGTACTTAGGCTGCATACTTGGAAGGGGGTATCAGAGGATACAGAGAACAAACAGCCTCTGCCCTACCATCAGAGGTCACTTTGGTCCTACCTGTGCGCTGACACTCCTATCTCTGACTTACTGTCCTCTTGAGATCTAGACATATGCTGTCCAGTGTGGTAGCCACTAGCCAGATGAACAACACTGCATTGCTCATGAGAAGTCCTGGATAATAGTATGGTTGCTTTGGCAGCAGCCCAGCAATGCTGTGAGACCTCAGGGCTCATATCCTCCTGAGAGCAGAGTAAGATGCCTTTTTTTTTTTTTTTAAACAAAGGCTCTTGAATGAGGCATTTTTAAACAAAAAAAAAAAAAAGAAAGAAAATCTGGGAAAGTAATTGGACTAGGAATTTTATTACCTGTTGATCATATACTTGCATTTGCAGAGAGCCTAAACCCATAAGTTATCCCCAGGCCTCCTGTTTCACGACCATTGTTTCATTTGAGTCTCCTTAATAAGGTAGAAGCAAGTACACCAGGAGTTATTCTATTCATCTGATACACAAAGAAACTGAGGCTCAGCAGACTGAAGTGATAGCAAAGGGCCTCTAGTTATTAAGTGATAGTGCCAGGCTGAGCATGGAAAAACCTTGGGTAGCATCTTTGACACCTTTCTTTCTATTTCCAGTCAACTGCTAATTCTGGATGATTTTCTTCTTTACCTCATCTTCAATCAGTCCATTTTCTCTGCATTGTCACTGTCACTACTGTAGCCCAAGCTCTCCAGTCCATTTCTGGCAGATAGCAGTCAGAGTGATCTTTCTAGTGTATTGAGCTGATCATTACAGTCTCTTGTATAAAACCCTTTCTAATTTCTCTTAGGATAAAAAAACAAGCTCTTGAATCTGGGCTACATAACGCCATATGGCCTCTATCACTTAGAGTCTGTTATCTCTCTCTCTTCCCATTCCTTCCTTGCATTCTATTCTTCAATAACTGAAAATTTTCAGGTCTTTGAAGACTGCTTCCAGTCTGTGCACATGTTATTTTCTCTGCCTGCCATACTCAATTACCCCACTCCTCTTCACTTGGTAAACTCCTGCTTATTTTTCAAGCCCTACATCTGATATTGCTTTCTTTAGGAACCCTCACCTCACCTTCTCCAAACTCAGGATGGGTTAAGTGCTTCTTCTCTGAACTCCCATAACACCCCAGACCTGCTTGTTAATATAGCTGTTATTATGTTATATTATAGTTATCTGTTTTCTTGTTTGTCTCTCTTGGTAGATTTTGAGTGTCATAAGATCAATAACTATGCCAATTTTAACTCGCTATTATGTCCCTAGCATATAGAAGAGGGCATGGCACATAATGGATGCTTATAGATATTTCATGATTAATTGAATGAACGAAGATAAGAATAAATGAATATGGATCCCAGGTAATCCACCCTGCAATACAGTGTTCTTTCTACTTGGAGACACATATTTTATTTTATTTATTTTTAAAAAGATTTTTATTTACTTATTTGACAGACAGAGATCACAAGTAGACAGAGAGGCAGGCAGAGAGAGAGAGGAAGGGAAGTAGGCTCCCTACTGAGCAGAGAACCTGATGCGGGGCTTGATCCCAGGACCCTTGGATCATGATCTGAGCTGAAGGCAGAGACTTTAACCCACTGAGCCACCCAGGCGCCCCTATTTTATTTATTTATTTATTTATTTATTTAAAGATTTTATTTATTTATTTGACAGAGAGAGAGAGATCACAAACAGGCAGAGAGGCAGGCAAAGAGAAGGAAGCAGGCTTCGCACTGAGCAGAGAGTCTGATGCGGGCTTCGATCCTGAGACCCTAAGATCATGACCTGAACTGAAGGCAGAGGCTTAACCCAATGAGCCACCAAGGCACCCCCTATTTTATTTTTTAAAAAGATTTTATTTGTTTATTTGAGAAAGAGAGAGAGAGAGAGAACATGAGATCGGAGAAGGTCAGAGGGAGAAGCAGACTCCCCACGGAGCTGGGAACCTGATGTGGGACTCGATCCTGGGACTCCGGGATCATGACCTGAGCTGAAGGCAGTTGCTTAACCAACTGAGCCACCCAGGTGCCCATAAAAAAAAACATATTTTAATATAGAGATGGTCATTTAACCTTCAGACCACCATTTTCAGTGAATATTTAAGACATGTTTACTAGTCATAGGACCTTAATATTGGAGGAAGGGGCTTGGCATATGCTGTGTGTCAAACACCCTGCTAAATGATCTATATTCAATGCGTACATTCATTTATTTATCAGTTTTAAGGAGGGATAGACAAATATGATTAAGTAAGTAAAATATATAGTATATTAGACCATATTAAATGCCAAAGAGAAAAGTAAAACAAGGATGGGGGGATAGGTTATGTGTATAAGGATTATAATTTTAGACTAAGGTTGAGAATCAGACTGACATGATAAGAGCAGGAAAAATTGAGGGGATAAAGGATAAGGGAGAGTCATAAATAACTCCAGGGTTTTGAGTCTGGCAAAATAGTGATTCATATAGAAAGATAGAGTACCTTTCTATCTCAGATGAGGTTTCCCAGTGTGGAAACATTCCTGAAAAAGTATCCAAGTTGAAATATGATGGGAGAGTCCAATTGATGCCTTTGAATTGTGGGTAAATCTAGGACTCATAGGTGCAAATGATGGTCATCTGAGAAAAAGCGAATGTGCAAAACTAGATGAAACAAGGCAGCTTCATTATAGCAGAAAGGACACCTGGGTTTAGGCTACCTCTGCTGTGAACTCGGTTTGTGACTGGACATTTTTCCTCTCTCTGGGCCCTAGTACCATCTATGATGAGGATATGTGGTTGGGTAGATGAGTGCCTTTTACACTCTGCACTGTTACACCATGGGTGTGGAGAGCCCTGTCAGGGCTCACTGAAGTAGAGATGGAGTGGATATAAAGTCAGGGCTATTGGTCATCTTTCTGCTTCAGCAGAGTCAATCACTAGACTAGATGGTACCTTAGGTAACGGCTAGGTCAGATACTCTGTGACTCTGCTTGCCTGGCAACATCACTGGAAACCTTTGCTTACCCCTTCTTACAGCTTATTCAAAAATAAGTCAATTGGAGAAAGACAACTATCATATGATCTCCCTGATATGAGGAAGTGGAGATGCAACATGGATGGGGGTTAAGGGGGTAGGAAAAGAATAAATGAAACAAGATGGGATTGGGAGGGAGACAAACCAAAAGAGACTCTTAATGTCATAAAACAAACTGAGGGGATGGGGGTGAAGAGTGTTGGGAGAGGGTGGTGGGGTTACATTATATGTTTAAATAAAAATTAAAAAAAAATTAAAAAAATTGTGGAGGTTTCCTGGGTAATGTGGGTATTATAGGGATGAGGAAGGAACAAAGGGAAAGAGCTGTACGTGTATGGCATTGACAGTTTTCTCTCAGTGATTACACAGAAAAAGAAAGAGGAATCCTCTGGCTTGGGGGTTGGAACAGCTTCTGTGGTGTTGGTTACCAAACACTGGACCTTTCCAACTGGGCCAACCTTGACTATTGATAATATTTTCCACTAGTACAGCCTTGGATATCAGACTCAAATGCTGTAGAATTGATGGGTTTTAGTTAATAAGACAGGACTTCCCTACCAATAGGAATAGGGCAACTCATAAAGACTACCATATACGCACATCTTTTGAGTTGATAGTCAATTTCTTAGTGGAATTTGTGTATTCCTGGCTGCATGAAATTAGATACCAGTCCCCTTTCTCTGGTTATTCATGAGAAGTAGGGGAGAGTCAGGTCAAGGAACAGGAGTAATAATTCCTTACCTCTGTAGGATACATCTTATTTTACATCTCTTCAGTCAAGGCTTCCAGTTGGGTTTCACATGAATTCTGTGGGGTTAATAGTGCTTATATTCTTATTCTTATTTGATAGATTCCAACTTCTCATCTTTTAAGACCGAACTTGAACTTTACCTCCTCTATAGTAATTCCATTCTCACACTGTTCCTCCACTGCCCATCAACCATAAAAGTTAAACTCTATTCATTTCTGTGTAGTCATTTTATTATTCTTGTTTAAGTCTGATTATTTCATGTGTTTATGTTCCTGAAACAAGCCATTATCAAAGACTTCTGACTTGTCCTTGTTTCAACCTTTACTACCTTCCATATAGTCTACTCTCAGAGTAAAACCCAAAGTCTTAACAATGGCAAACAAGTTCCTTCCATGCTCTTCATACTGCCTGTCACCTCTCTGATTTCCTTTCCTATTATTCTCCCTTTGCTTGCTCTGCTTCAGCCACATGAGCTGCCTTGCAGTTCTTTGCATGCACCCAGTACATTTTTTTTTTCCTCAGGGAAATATGTATTTTCCTGTTCTGTATTTTCTGTTCCTTATATCTGGAATAATCTTTCCCCAGGTACATGGTTGGCTCCTTCACTTCCTTCATGTCTCTAAACAAACGTTATTTTATAAAAGAGTCCTTTCTTTATTATACTATGTGAACTATTAATGATATACCCTTGCACTTTCCTTCTTGCTCTGCTTTATTTTTTATTGCATTCATTGACATATTATGATTTTGCTTATTTGATAATGATCTATCTCTCCACACTAGGATATTAGTTGCTTGAGAACAAGGATTTTTGTTCTGTCCAATGCTATATTTTCAGTCTCTGGAACAGTGCTTGGCATATAGTAATTTTAAAAAAAAATTCTGCTGGAATTTTAAAAAAGATGTTATTTATTTATTTGAGAGAGAGAGAGAGAGAGAGAGAGAAGGATCAGGGGAGGGGCAGAGGGAGAAGGAGAAGCAGACTGCCCACTGAGCAGGGAGGCTGATGTGGGGGGCTCGACCCTGGGACTCCAGAGATCATGACATGAGCCAAGGGCAGAGGCTTAACTGACTGAGCCACCCAGGCACCCCCAAAACTTTGTTCGATTAAGGAATAAATAAAACCTAAAAGGCCTAAGGGCAGATACTTTTCAATTCCCTCATTCATGTTCCTCATTGTAAACACACTTGTCTTAATAGAACAATGGAGGTTAGAGCAGAAAAGGCTCTAACTCTCTCATTTAATAGATGATAAGACTGAGGGGAGGAATCTTGCCCAGGGCCATATAGCAACTTGTTGTCAGAGTCTGAAGAAGAGTTCAAGACATTTAAGCCTGGACCCACAACTTTTCCTACTATATACCATGCGAGGCACACAAGTTAGTTTTATTCTCCAACTACAGGGCAAAGGTAAGGCATTGTCAGTACGTAGAAGCAAGCTCTGGGCAGATTAATGTGGAGGTTGAAGAATTTTATTTTTACATGAACAGGAGTTTCTCTGAACATTTACCGCTCTGGTTTTGGAGAGCAATAAACACTGGGCCAAGCATTACATAAATACCTGACCTATTAATCCACAAATAATAGTCATTCAATAAATCAAGTAGCAAGCCTTTCTTGAATGTGTAACATGTGCCTAGACTTGTGCTGGAGATATGAAAACATTCAGCCCTGATTCCTGCTTTCTAGGAGTAGTCTAGTAGTAAAGGCAAGACTCACCTGAGACAAGCAGAAACCAATTTGTATGATATGACAATAAGCACTGTAGAGAACAGCAGGAGACCACTGAGGGCCAAATTAGTCCAAGAAGGCATTATGGAGGAAAGGAGACATCTTTGCACCTATTTCATGTTGCCTTCCTGTCAGTGCTGTATCTTCCTTCCTTTGGAAGTGTGTACTTGCACCAATAGGCCCAACCCTATGCTCTTCAGGGAAGGATGATGAGTTTGATGCTATTTGAAGCCAGGTCTCTTGCTTCCTCTTCTTTTCACTCCTCCCAAATAGAACCTGCGTTAATTTCAAACATGTTTACTGAGTACCCTGTGGGTACCAGGTACTGAGCCAGGGGCTTGGAATAAAAAGATAAATAATCTACAGTCATTTACCCATAGTAGACCAAAGTCTAATAGGTCAGATAGATATGCACAGAGGTTTACAAAATAATTCAATATTGAAAAAATAATTTATATTCTTCTTCATTAAAAAAATGGATTTGAGGTGCCAAACATGGTAAGTTCTGCTTATGAACAAATTATAATGAAAACCCAGATGAGAGAAGTAATGATGTAAAAGTGAATCATCCAAAGTTTCCCAGACTAGGTGATATTTGAATTGAACTTAAACAATGATTATTTTTCTAGGGAATCAGGAATGGGAGGTATGGGTAAGGGGACACATTATTTGTGTAATGGAACATTACACAAAGGTGGGCATTGCCTGCCTTGTTGCTCTGTGTGTCTACAGCAAGTATGGTAAGTGCCTGGCATGGTCATCACTATCAGCTCCTCCCATGCAAATGGCAGAAAGCTTTAATCAGATGTAATATTCTTTCCCAGAAATTCTGGATAAGGCTTAGAATCCTTCTGAACACAGTATTCCAATGGCCACTTGCAGTCAATTTGAATTGATTTATGAGATGAAATGTATTTGCCATCCTTGGCTGACTTCAATGCCTTTAAAGTTACAGACTTTCAGGAAACAGAATCTCATTGGGAATCTAAGCTTTTAACAATCTGCTACCCCTCCACTACCTCCTGTCATGATCCTCATGTAATGAGTTCATGGATCTGTATTTAGCAGCTATTATGTTATATTATGTCATTAAATTTGCCATCAGAAATTTTAAATCAGAAAAAAAGAAGTTTTAGATTAGAGAAGTGGTCTGTATTTCAGAAAGCTGCCTTTGGTAGTAGAATATAGACTGAAGGAAAAACCAGTGACAAGGAGACTGTATATGCAACTGTAATATTACAGGCAAAAGATGATGAATGCAGTGCCTAGGAGGAGAGGGTAAATTAGATACTGACTGAGACAGATCATAGGAAAGTTAAAAGTGTCAGAATCCAGGTGCTTTGGAGAGATATCAGAAGGAGAAGGAATTTGCAGGTGAAGGGAGGAGGTGGTATATGGGGAAGGACTCGTAAAGATAGGATTTGAGCCAGGCCTTGAAGGATAGTTATCACTTGACATTGAGAAAGGGGTGGAAGTAGTCCATTTCAGACCTCTGTAGCACAGGAACAAAGATACAAAAGTAGAAAAATCACAGGCCATGTCTGAGGAGCAGTATGTATCTCAATTTGGCAGGCTTTAGTTTGGTCTTCGGAGCGGACATTACCCCCATCACCATCCCTGTTAGATGGCTCCTCTCACCCTCTAGCCCGCAGGTGCTCAGGAAGCAGAGATTAGTGTTAATATTAACTAAAGCGTGGTAAAAAGTGGAAGGCCTCTCATCTGCAAGAATATCATCCTAATGCTGATTCTAAGAGCCAGATCTGTGTTGTCTCCACTGCCATTTGCCAGCCTTGAATGCTACGGAAGAAGGATGCCTAAGGAAGGATGAAAGCTGTTTATTATCTAATGGGGAGTGGGGAGAAGAGGCTTATAACCATGAAAGGCAACTCAAGACACATCCAGAACACATAGTGGAAATTTCTGAATCACTCTGAAGGAACTCCCATCTATCCCCAGGCAAAAAGAATTATGAAAAATATCCTTTAATTTAATTACATTATATAATAACTCAACTTTTTCATAAGATATCACATTCGCAAAGTGCTGCCTCAGATAGTATTTTTTCTCTTTACTATAACTTTGTAAGGCATGTTTAAGGTTGCCCTAATTGTGAGGGTTAAAAAAAAAGTACAGTACAGAAGAGGTTACAGGACTTGAGCAAGGATATAAGAATATAGGAGATAAGGATATACGGTTAGTAATTGGTCATGCCAGGCTCCAATCCTTGTCTTCTGTCACCATCTTCGTTCCTAAACTTTTCCACTGTACGAGGAGGCATCAAGGATCAAAATGCCATAAAATCTAACCCATTAATCTAACCCATTCTTTTGAGAGAATAATAATAATAATAATTCATTTCAATCAATACTTTCTGAGCACCTATTCTGTTTTAGACACTATGCTATGTCCATGGGGTACAGACTAAGAAAACACAGTTCTTACCCTCAAGGAGCTCATAATCTAGTGGGAATATATAGATAATCACAAGCTAATAAGTGCAGTGATACTCGAAGAACGTGTAAAGCACTCTGGGAGTTCAGAAAAGGGTGAACTACTGTACAGGGAGGAATTGGCACTTGAAAAAAGCCAAAGCCCCCAGTCAACACAATTAACTTCTTCTGTAGAATTGCAGGCTTGGAGATGGGACAGCGAAGAGAGAATTAGATGAGTATATTTTTGAGGCCTTTCTTAAAATGCCTTTGTGCTGCCCTGCTTGAAAAGTTGGTTGCATTCGTGTGGCCGTTATTGTGCTGCTAATGCCTGGGCTGGGTTCAGTGGGCCCATGGCTTGTCCCAGCTATCTCTTGTTTAACTTCTGTCAGGTTTGGTGCAAGGTGTTGGGTGCTGGGACATCAGACTGAATATTGCCATTTGTAGTTGTTCTGCATGTGTCCAGGACTGGTGTGGGTCAGGTTCATGAGCCCTCAGAGTTTACAATAAGAATATGGCCTGTCAGGCATCATTCTGTATCATCCATGCATCATCCATCATCCAGAGGAAGGATAATTGAATTAGCATTGATTGAATACTTAATATTTCATTTTGGTTCAGATAAAACATGCCTATGGAGTATCTTCCATGTGCTTGGCATTTTATATGGCACCACAGGTTCATCTTACAGTGGAAGAGACAATAGATAAAGAAGTAACTGTAAATATATGATCTAAGGTGATATGTTATATAGTAAAGTTCTGTACAGTGAACTATGAGTTCACAAAGGAAAGAACAATAAATTGTTTGGAGGTTCAGAACAAGCTTCATTGAGTAACTGACATTGGACTGAGTTCTTATGGATGAATGTACTAGCATTGTATTAGATGTTTCAGGAGAGTAGTTATTACTCAGGATGATTTTGGTTACAAAATACAGAAAACCCAACTCAAACTGGCTGAAACAAATCAGGGACTTATTGACTCATGTAACGGGAAAATATAGAGGTAGGAGAGGCTTTAATCATGGTTTAGTCATGACTTCGTTTCTTTTCTTTATGATTCTCTTGACTCTGCCCTCTTCCATATGTTAGCTTTGTCCTTATCCTGGTTTCCCTTATGGTTACAAAAGGGAAACCAGTGGCAACGAGGGCTGATGCTTCTTCTTTTATATCCAGTGAGGCAGTGAGCATTGTTTCTCACACTGTAACACAAAAGTGAACCTTAGTGGTTCAGGACAGGTAAAATTTAGGGTAAGATTATAGTAAGCATGGTGGGTCTCCCAAACATTAGTTAAAAGCCAACTACCACATGATCTCCCTGATATGAGGAAGTGGAGATGCAACGGGGGTGGGAGTTAAGGTGGTAGGAAAAGTAAAAATGAAAGAAGATGGGATCGGGAGGGAGACAAACCAAAAGAGACTCTTAATGTCATAAAACAAACTGAGGGGGGTGGGGGGAAGAGGGGTTGGGAGAGGGTGGTGGGGTTACATTATATGTTTAAATAAAGCTTAAATAAAGTTAAAAAAAAAGCAGTTGAACCATTCAAATAGCTTAAGGGCAGTCCCATTTTCAGGTTTTGTTTCTTTTTAGTTTAATTCTTGCTTTTTAAATGATGTCCTATGAGGGTGACTAGGTAGCTCAGTCGGTTGAGCATCTGACTCTTGATTTCAGCTCAGGTTGTGATCTCAGGGTCATGAAAGTGAGCCCTGTGTTGGGCTCTGCTCTGAATGTGGAACCTGCTTAAGATTTGCTCTCTCTCTCTCCCTCTGCCCCTCTCCCCTGCTTGTCCGTGCACACATGTGCATGCACACTCTTTATCTCTCTCTCTCAAAAAAAGAAAAATCTTAAAAAATAAATAAATGACGTCCCTTTTCCTATGTCTTTTATGTGTCTTTATTTATAGGTCACATTCTGGACTTCAGAATAGTAATACTATTTCTATAACACAAAGGTCACTTGTTCTATCAAGGCACTCTTCATAGCCTGCATATGCAATGAGAGTAGTGGACAAAGTTAATTATGAGAGGGAAGGGTTGCAAATGGTTTATGAGCAATCTCTGAAGTCTGCCACATCTAGGTTCTCAACCCTGCTTTGCCATCACTTAGCTGGGTGCCTTGGAAAAATTATTTCATCTCTTGGAGCCTTGGTTTCTTTATCTATAAGATGGAAATAATATTAAGACCTATCTCATAAGGTTTGAGGCTTGCATGAGATAATCCATGCAATGTATATAGTAGAAGTTCCCCAAGTTTCTTGGTTCACTGTGCCTTTCCTGTGTAACTGTTGTCACAGCATCCCCAAGCCAAAAGAAGTATTTAACCCTTCTATTATATTAAGAAAAACACTTAATAGTAGTAGTTCATGCTCTGCCCAACAGATGTCACTGTGTTTCCCTCAAAAAAGCAAAATATAGTAGCTCTGTGAGTTGGCTAAGGCACCCTGGTGTGCCTTGGTGCACAGGTTGGGAATAGAACACTGCCAGGCAAACAGTTGGTGCTAAATACATGGTATTTATTATTATTATTATTATTATAAAATGTCTGTGATTGTTATTAGATTGTTATTACCAAAGAGGATGCTGACCTACTAGTTTGACTCAGATGTTGAATATCCCTGAGGAGAAATTCTTCCCTTTTTGGTAGTAATATCTTCTAGTCTTAGGTTTTTTTCTAAGTTAGGACCAAATCACCCTAGCTTGAGAGGGGAGAGTAATTTCTATATGCATGGAGAAGAAAACTTCATTCTCAAAGGAAGTGCACTTTTCTAGCTTCTAGTGATTTCTAGTCAAAAATCACTCTTTCAGAAGAGGCTTCTATGTATTAGATTTAAAAAAATATTTTCCTATGTTTCTGCCTGGCGTCTCCTACTCTCATTTTCCTTCTCTTTCCTCCTCTACCTCTCTTCATATTCCTTTCAGCCAGTGTCTGAGACTTGGCCCCATCCCCATCATGATAAAGGGATGCTTGATACTAAGTTCAGGAAAAAATGACTGGTTGAACTCTGTTTTGAATCTCAGCTTGGCCTGTGATCCAGTAAGAATAGTGGGTACTGATAGTTCATTCTTGTATTCTTCTTTCCTATCCCCTGAGGGAGCATAGGAAAACAATTTAAACAGAGAGACTCCAGAAGTTGGCCTGTGGGCTTGGACACAGGAAGCTGAGGAGAATAAAGATAAAGGCTGTGCTGAATTTCCAACTCTTAGCAGTTGAGGCCCATGAGGGATCTTTGATAATTTCCTAGAGGCTAGAGCTGACTTTACTTCTATTTGGTTGTTTAGATTCACTGAAGGGGATCTGATGTCAGAGGTATAAGAAGGAATAGAATAGCAGATCTGTCCATGCACTGTTCACTCTGGGCCTCCTTGGGGCTGGCCAGCAGAGGTCGGGAGTGGCTGGTTGGCTTTTAGCCCCGGCCAGCCCGCGGCGTTTGCTTTGGCCGTTGGGGAAAAGAGCACTTTGTGGAAAGCTGGCCTTCCCAGCCAAGGGCCTATTTTCATCTTGAATCTGTTGAGTCCAGCCTGAAGTCTAGATCCAGGATCAACAGAGGCCGTGGAAAATAGGACTGGACGCCTGGCAGCCAGAACTGTGGGCTTTGTCTTCCTGACCAGGACATTCTTCCCTGAGCTTGTGAAGGTAAGAATGATGGGGACTGGGGTCCTTGTGGTATGAGGGCCAGAGAGAGCAAACTGCTCTTTGCATGGTCACTGAAGCCCAGGATTGGCTGTAATATATCACTAGTCCTCATCTCTTCCCAGGTCTTCCAGTCTAGGAAGGTGTATGTGTGGCTAGAGCTGATATAGCTCCCAAAGGGCCTGAGCCCCCCTAAATGGGGATCTCCACACACTGAGGGACCACTAGAAGACTGGATCAATATCCTTACCAACCAACCATATACCACAGGAACACAGAGAAGTATCAGTTAGGTTCCCTTTTTTCTGAGATCTCAACGTCTTTTGGGGGAAACACACCATTTTCACAAAGAGGTACTTTTAGTACTAGACAGGGTGGAGTGAAGCTCATGGGAATAGCACAAAGAAGCGCTAAAGGAGTTCAGAGGAGGGCAAGAGGGCTAGGAGAGATATGGGTTTAGCTGGGTCCTGAAAAGTGACTAAGAATGAGAGAAAGATGTGATGAGAGTTTTCTTATGCTCCTAAGGCAGAAATCCTTTGAAACTGACTCAAAATATATTTTGATTTAATGTAGAATCCTGGTCTCCAACCAGATTATGTTCACTAGGATACCTGTATTGAGATTGTTCTGAGCCAGAGTTCACATCACCAAAATGATGTGGTCTTCTCAGACATTACAACTTGTCTAGAGCTGGAAGAGAATTAGATACCTGGAGGCATGAATCACATTTCTCAAGTTCTTCTGTTACTCTGCTGCTCAACTGTTTCCCAACATGAAATCCAATACTAGCTCTTCCGTTGCTTTCAGGATGGCCAAGCAACTGTATTTGGCATTCAAGGCCTTTCACACTCTGAACCTTCCCTTCCTTATGTTCTCTCATTCTTTTTGGAGACTCTCAGCAATTTCATATAGGCTAAAACTCCATCTTGTCCCCTGAAGGCCATGAGAAGTGGCTTAAAGTTATTTGTGGTCTCAGAAGACTTTGGTACCAGTCCCTGTCATCTTTTTGAGAATTTGAGATTCTTTGTGAGGTCTCTTCATTCCCCTTCATATCTAACATTACTATTACATTCTTACTTAAGCAGAGTCCTATTAAAAAACTCATTCTCTGTTGCTGTAGATCAGGAGTCTGCATGCTTATTCTGTAAAAAGCCAGATAGTAAATATTTTAGGTTCTGAGAGCCATAGTGTCTCAGATGTAGCTACTCAACTCTGCCATGGTAGCAGAAAAGCAGCTATAGATAATACACAAATAAATGAACATGGCTGTGTTCCAACAAAGCTTTATTTATGGTATGATATTTGAATTTCATATAATTTTCACATGTCACAAAATATTTTTCTTTTGATTTTTTTCAACCATTTAAAAATGTAAAACCATTCTTAGCTCACACTCTTCAGAAAATAGGTGATGGTTGGATATGGCCGGCAAGCCCAAGTTTGCTAACCTCGACTCTAGAAGACAGAATTTAGACTACTGGGTGGATATTATGGGGGATTGAGTTTGGCTTAAAATTTTAAAAAAGAATCAAAGTTATAGGAAAATGTAATAAATTCTCTAGGAAGTTAAACCTACTCATTTCCACTGAAGATATTAAAGCACCACAGATTAAGGATGTCATAAGAGTACTCAAAGATTTTTTGGGGGCGTGGATTTGAGGTTTTCTAAGTCTACAGGACTGTGCTTTTGTGAGTTTTTCTTCCTCTACATAACCATCATTTCCCAACTACCTGCTATTTTCCTTTAATTTTTGAAAGTCTGTGTGGTTGTCTCCCACTTTTCCCCACCTAGCATTTGATGATACTGTTTTAATTTGCTCCCCATCTTTTTCATATGTGTGCATATTCTTTCCCTTCCAGAAACCCAGGAGTTAATGTCAAAGGGCAGAGTTCATTAGGCAGCAGCTGTACTGTTGCCTAGAAACCATCAGGGACAGCTGCAAATTAGTGCAGGGTCCTCTTGGGGAAGATGGTCTCACCCAACCATCAGGGCAGAGTAAAGAGCAAAAGAGATAATGTATGTAAAAGCCCCTTACTTATTATACAAACAGAGTCTGATTCTGTTTTACAGAATATCATATCCTTTTTTACTTTACTAAAAGGAATTTAAATTTGCTTCAAGAAATTTCAGCTTCTTTTTTGCTCCCCTCCCTTCCACAGTGGTTTGATCCTGTTTCTTAGAACTGCATCCCGTTTCTGCCACTTCACAGTAGTCTGATCCTGTCTCACAGACTACTAGGCCTTTTATATTCTTACTTTCCCTCCTTCTTTCTATCCCTACCCCGAAGTGATTTGATGACACCTTATAGAAAAGCCTCCCTGTTTTGCTCCCTATAGATCTCAGTGGTTTGATTCTGTCTGGGGAGCATCAGCATCTTTTCCTTTTCCGTCTTACACCAATAATTTGATCCTACGTCATTGAGCATCAGTTTCTTTTAGCTCCTCCCCCGGGGTCTACAGTGGTTTGATCCTGCCTCACAAAGTATTAGGTCCCCTCTGATTCCCCCTCTAGCGTCGCCACCACAAATGGTATGGTCCTTAACATCAGGTTCTTTTTGTATCCCACACTGGTCTTCGAAGCAGATTGAAGCTGCTTCATCTCATTCCTGATTCAAATTGATCCCTTCAGTGGCTCGTTCTTGCACTAGCAACGTAAAACTGGCCCAAATGGGTTTAAAGTGGTCAGAACTTATTCATGACCAGTTCAAACCTTTTCTCACATGAAAAAATCAGTTCTGACCAGTTCAAATCTATTTTGACCAGTTTAATGTAATTCTGCAGAGCTGGAGCCTGAGGTTGGTTAACTCAGGAAGACGGCTGAAGACGATGCTGATTTGAGCCAAAGCAAGGAATCAGGTACTTACAAAAGTTGAAACTGGGCTGAAAACTAGGAAAGAAAATAGATGAAATGAGGGAATAAAATGTAGGAGCCAGGGTTGGTTGAGGGAAGCTCAAAAGAGATTAGTTGCACCCAAACCTATTTTTTTTTGAAAGGTGAGAGGCCATTTTGAGGAGGTAATGCAGGATTTTGGGCTCTGCCTTTGTATGTCTGGGAGGCAGTATGGAAGCTGATACTATCTAGCAGCCCCATCCAGCTGGAGCTGAGACTGGGTTATATGTGGCCCCAGTGATACCTGGTTCTGCTATTCTTTGTGTTTGGCCTCATCTCAAGTTGCAATTATTAGAGTCCCAAACCACAAATGATAACTTTCCCACCCCTTTAACTGTGGATAGTCATGATGTTTTTTAGCTATTTAAGGATGCTATTTAGGTTAGAAGAAGGGATTGGTAAACCTTGAAGGAAAAAAGCTAATTACAGTAGATAATCATTAAATGCCTAACTCAGTTAATTAGAATTGAGTTGAAGACTATACCTTGCAATTTTTCAGGGAGATGTGTAAGAGAAGGTGGTAAGTTGAGAACAGTATCTAATCTTTCGCCTGTGGGACTGGTTATCTATCACCTTATTACTGACTGAAGTAAAAATTGGCCTGCATTTTCTGGATTTCTCCCAGGTGGTTGTCCTGTTCTTTGCAAGGACTGTAGTAGATATTGAAAGAAATGGAGGCTGGAAAATGGAATTTTTATAGATTGTAGCATTTCTAATTTGTGCAAAATTTCTGCAGAGGGACAGTCGGTAAAGGCCAGAGGCTTTGATGATGAGTGACAGAACGCTGCAAAATTGAGGGTGGGGCTGGGGCTCTGGTTTAGTGCAGGATGTCTCAACATCTTTTTTGCACAGATAGATGAGGCTTTATGGATATTTACCTGTCAGGTAATGAAAGGAAGTATTCTTAGAATGGCATAGGAACTTTGCTGACTGGGAGGGTAATTAATCCTTTTATGAAAGAATTTGGCTTAGGATCCTGTAATTTGAAAGATGTCTTTTAGGAAGATGGATTCAATTAGCCACTGCCTATTTTTTGACTTGGAAGAAAGGAGGCCATTTTAGTCAAGGCAGTTGAATGGCACTTCCAAATGTCAAGGTAGAAAAAAAATCAAAAGATTTGGATTCAGAAGACCCAGGCTTTAAATTCTGTTTCTGCTATTTGCTACATGGGCCTTGAGCAAATTATTTAATATCCCTAAGACTTACTTTCCTCATTTGTGAAATAAAGTTAATATCATCTGCCCTAAAAGAAAAATAACCTTAGAGTTTAATGCCTTTTGGAGCAAAGTAGCTGCCATTCAACATCGTTGTATGAATAAACTAAATTTTATGATGGATTATTTTGTGTATACGTGGGAAAATAATACACAATTTAGCTATTTATTTTTAATTTTTAAAAAGACTTTATTTATTTATTTGACAGAAAGATAGAGAGAGAGCACAAGTAAGCAGAGCAGCAGGCAGAGGAAGAGTGAGAAGCAGGCTCTCTGCTGAGCAGGGAGCCCCATGTGGGGCTCAATCCCAGGACTCTGGAATCATGACCTGAGTTGAAGCCAGCCACTTAACCAACTGAGCCACCCAGGTGCCCCAATAAAGACAGTTTTAAAAAAAGTCTTTCAACAATGTTAAACCCAAATGAAGCTAAACTAAAAATACAATAGATGTCAGAAATTATTATTTTTATAATAATTTTTGATCATTAAGCGACACTCAGAAAATCCATAGCATAAAGTGGCTCCCTGTGTTTCAGACTCATAAAGATCTCTGGATCCAGATTCAGTTCCTACTTCATCCTGGACCTGTGGCCGCTAGAAGCCCTGAGATGTGGTCTGCACCATCATAAATTGTGGTGACACGGATGGTGGATAAGAGTTGGAAGAATCATGTCAGAGATATAGGTGATAGGTATGGACTAGTGTAAACAGGGTAGGGTGTAACAAACTGTCCTTCAGCCATAAACATCTTGAAATTATTTATTGCAAGGCAAACCTGGATTACTTCCCCTGGATTCTGTCATCCTTCAAAACAGCAGGATCAGGTAAAGGAGCAAAAGGAAGGGCAATAATGTAGACCTTTATGAATGTGGAAATCCTGATTCTGCCATTCATAGGTGATGGGTATGGGAGCCAGATAAGGCAGCAGAGCTTGAGCTGGGAAAAAAATTAGATTTTAATATATTTTTGGCCGTAATGTCTCCATTAAGGAGCTGTGTTCTGCATACGGATTTGTGGGCTTGGAAATGTGGCCTTTTAAAAATAAGGTTGACTAATAGGTGCAAGTGTGTGGTAGTTAGTCAGTGTACCTGTATTACTGCAAGGTGTATAATAAAGATTTTTATTTTTATGACATCCTGGTTAACAAGATGGAGAAAACAAGAGCTGTAACATTGTTTTTTTAGTTGGACTCTGAAAGATTTTTTTAAGTATACTATTCACTGAGCACTTACTTACCACGCATTTTGCTAAGTACTTTATGCATTAATCATTTCATCCTGACAACAGCTTTATGATCTATGTGTAATTAGCTTCATCATACAGACGGGAAAACCATTTACAAAGGACACTAATAATTAATTCTATGTTTCTCTGGAGCAGAAATTCTTTTCTTTTTGTAACAAAACTCAAATCCCTAACAAGTTGTCAGCTAGTCTCTGCTTAAATATTCCCTATGATAGGGAATTCATTCCCTTCCAACCCAACCCATTTTACCTTCAGACAGTTCTGCCATAACTTCCACCTAACAATCCTAATTCTGTCCCTTGGGGTCACAATTGTGCAGATAAAATTCTCTTTCTTATGACAGCCTTACAGATAATAGAAGATAGCAATCATGTCCCACTTCTCCCTTCAAGATTCTTTTCTTAACCTCTATTTTGTTTTTGTCCCTCTTTAAGAGATAGCTGCCATTACTAACACAATACTTGAGGTGTAGTTCATACAAACATAGAGAAGAGTGGAATAATTACCTCCTTCATTGTAGACTCTCTATTACTATTAATGTAGACTGAGTACGCATTAACTTTTCTGGCAGCCATATTAAACTTAACCCATCCTATGGAATTACTATTTTTTAAATTTATGCAAGATGTCATATTTACTCTTATCAAATTAATTTTGCTGTTTTTGAACCATCTTTACAGTCTAGTAAATTTTTCCTGAATTTCTGGTTCTGGTATCCAGTATATATACTTGTTACAAAACCTCAAATGTAGTCTTATTTCTACAGTTCAGTGGATAGAGATAATTGTCATTGAGCATTTCTTGAATGTTGTCTGGTTGATGGAGGGGGTGATGATCAGAAAGGAGAGGTATAGGGTAACCCTGATAATAACCTTTTAATCCAAGAAAACCCTGGGGTTAGCTGGTGTGGCTCAGCCAAGGATGAGGATGTCTGTACCTTATACGGAACAGAATGGCACAGCTGTCAAAGGATATAAAGATCT
Organism: Taxidea taxus jeffersonii; assembly: GCA_003697995.1. Classification (NCBI taxonomy): domain Eukaryota; kingdom Metazoa; phylum Chordata; class Mammalia; order Carnivora; family Mustelidae; genus Taxidea; species Taxidea taxus. Next base: position 64,815 of record ML098958.1, read on the forward strand.
TCAAAGTCCAGATAAACCTATCTATTTTGAAGAACAGAAAACTGTGCTCAAGAAAGGAGAAGGACTTTTCAAACCTGTTCCACTTAATGAATTTGCTCCTGATATTGCCAAGGAAATTATTTTTAAAATGTAATTTAACAAATTTAGGATTAGAGCTTATTAGAGCTGATTTGTTTTTCAGAAAGGACCAACTCCCCTGTGAAATGTGCTACTCTATTTCGGAGCTACAATATGGATATGTAATGTTCTGGTTTCTACACCTCCCCCCACCATATTATAGAAATCAGCATCATATAAGTTAAAAGAGCATTAGTTTAGAATCAGAAAGATTAGATTTAATTCCTTTACTGGAGCCCATGGGAAATTCTTCAGTTTTTTTGAGACTCAGATTCATTATCTCTGAAAATGGGAATAATAATAGTTCTATTTTAACCATGTGGAGTTTGAGGTTCTTGTGAAAAATCCAGGTGGAGAGATTAAGGAAAGGCTGAAGCTCAGGGGAATGACTGGATCTAGAGATACAGATTTGAGAATCAACAACCAAAGGGAAGGTACATAAAGCCACATGCATGGATGGCATTGCCTAGCAGAAGGATTACTTCCACATGATGACTCTTTAGCTATTTGAAGTTAACAGTTATGTAATCCCAATTATTCAATTCTCTAGGCATGGTATCCCTAGATCAAAGATATTTCTGAATGTCTTGAATTCTAGCCTCTACATCAGCCAAATTATCCTTTTGAGGACATATTATATTTTGGTTTTATCAGTCTTGAGGTGTGGTGTTCTAAATATAGTATTCCCGGTATGGTGTGGGAGTTAAGAACAAAACCTTAACTTATTCATTTTATACACTATACATTTTTGGTGACTCTGATGCAGGTTGTCCTTGACAGTACCTTGAGAAATACTGTCCTATGGCATAGAGAGAACTGCATTTGAACCACTCTAGTCCTTGGCATTGATGTGGCTTCTAGCTCCCTACCTGGTCTTGCCTCACTGCTAAATGCAGGCATGAAGTGGTTGTGGGATATTACCAGCCCCATTTAATTTCCTAATAACCAACACTTGGATTTAGTGGAAAAAATAAAACTTTTTTCCCTTGCTTTTTCATTTTTTTAAAGTGTCTTAGGTACTCTGGAACTGGCTTACCTGTATTTAGAAGGGCACATCATTGTGAGCCAGAATGACAGAGGGCTCAAAAGATAAGGTTCATTGATTGGTGATTAGTGACTTCTTACCTCCCCCCACCCTAATTTAATGCACCATCAAAAAACCCAAATGTCAGGTATATTAAACAGTTTTATGCAAAATATTAAAGATTTAAAAAATAGAAGGAAATGTAGGTGAATAAATTATTTCCTCTTTGTGTATGTTCAAAGTAATATATGGTGTCATGAAGGAAAGGCTTATATATTTTTATATATAGAAATGAAAATCTCTGTAAATCTAAAACATGAAAAACATGAAGTACAGATGATAAACTGAAAAACTGCAACAAATATGACAATTGCAGTTGATACTCATTTGTGGATTCTATTCATCTAGTCACTAAAATTTATTTGTAATCCTGAAATCAATACCTGTGGTGCTTTTTTGGTCATTTGTGGATATACACAGTGGCAACATTTGAATTACCTGATGTGCACATTCCTCGCTGAGGTCCAACAAGGCTATTCTCTTTTTCTTTTAGCTCTCATACTGTAAATAAGTGTATTTTCAGTCTATTTAGTGCCATGTTTTTCACATTTCTGTGCTTTTTCTTCGCAATTTTTTTCAAAGATTTTATTTATTTAATTAAGAGAGAGAGAGAAAGAGAGAGCATGGTAGGGGAGGGAGAAGCAGGCTCCTTGCTGAGCAGGGAGCCATTCGTAGAGCTTAATCCCAGGACCCTAGAATCAGGACCTGAGCCGAAGACAATTGCTCAACTGACTGAACCACCAAGGCCCCATTTTTCTTGGTGATTTTGCTGTTTATAATGTCCCCCAAGTGTGGTGCTGAAGTGCTGTGTAGTGTTCTTGAGCACAAGAAGGCTGTGATATGCCTTACAGAGAAAATACATATATTAGATTAGCTTAGTTCAGGCATGAGTTACAGTGTTATCGGCTGTGAGTTCAATGTTAATGAATCAACAATGCGTGTTAAATAATGTTGTCTCTGAACAGAAACCCATATAAACAATGTATGTATTGATTTACTGACAAAGATGTTGTGACCGAGTCTCACAGGAACATAACTCTGCCTGAACTAAGCCAATCAAACATATGTATTTTCCCCATCTCCCTCTCTTCTCCTTCCCTTTCCCCTCTCCCTCTTCCTTTCTCTCCCTCTCTCTCACTTCCTTTCCCTCCTTCTATTTCTCTCTTTCCCTCCCTCCACTTTTGGTAATGCAGAGAAAAGAAAGATTCATTCAGATTTGGGTAAAGAGGTAATGTGAGCAGGATCTTAGAAGGCTTCAAGAAGGTGACATTTGAACTGAGTAATAAAAGATATACAGGATTTTTCTAGGTAGAAAATGCAAGGGAGACCTTGACCTTTTTAGCTTCTAAATGCCAATGATGCTACCATAGATTGTAAAAGCAATGACTTTGTGAGTCACTGAGAATGATTTTCCTTCTATATAACTGCACCCAGAATTTTCTAGTGCTTTCCCTCAGATTGCAGGTGAGTTGTCATATTCTCATGCCCTAATGTTGGGATCAATAGAGGATGGACATAGAAAAAATATCAAGAGTTCTACATCATTTTGATGAATCAGGTATGTAATGTGGAGAATGGATTAAGGATGGGGAGATTTGGGGGTGAAAGGGAGAAAGGAATAGATATTCGTTGATAACAAAGATTTGTTGTAGTGTTACAGTTCTTAATTTTAATGAGTCTACTTAACAACCCCATAAAGTAGGCAACTATTCCAATTTTACAAGTGACAAGTAATGGAGGCCTAAAGAAGGGTAAGATAGTGGAGGTGGTGAGAAATGGATATGTGCAATTTACATTTTGGAAATAAAATTGAATGTAGCAGTAGGAAGGGTAGAAGAATTATTAATCAGCTTAACTGTAATGTGCAGATAACACTGCTCAGTTCACAGTGTTATGCCATAAAGTTAGATGAAATAAGGGCTATGATAATGCTCTGTAAACTGTAGATCATTGTACCAATAAGAGATGCTCAGAAGCTTTGAGCTTTGGCAACTTGGGAAGGTGGAAATGTTATTAATGGAGGTGGGGACTTAAGAGGAAGAGTGTTTTGGAAGGAAGATGATATTTCCTAATTCTTCAACATCTCCTCCTATACTTGTTAGTTCACCCGTCTCATGGCAATTCCTATTGTTTTTTTTACCACTGTGCATAGAGACTCCATCTATGTAAATATCTGTAAATGCATAGATTATCTCTGGTATGATACACAAGAAGCTTTTGACAGTGATTTTGCCTGCAAAGAGGGGACATGGGCGGAAGTGGGAAAAACACTTTTCACTCTATTTTTTGTACCCTTTGAACTGTGTGTCATATACATATGTTATGTGCTTAAAAAAGGAAAATTATGAAATAGATTAAAGACAAAATAGAAAAAAAGTCTTACAGCCCCAATACGTTTACATCTCCTGTACATTAATCTCAGTTTCCCCTGTGTCCTATTGTCCATGAAGTTTTTCTCAGACAAACCCATATCCTATCCTTTCTGCCCACTTGATGTGAAAGCCAGTGGGAAAAAGGAAATTTGAGCTAATAAGTATTGACTACTTTTGTAAAGATTAGTGGAGAAAGGAAGGTTATTGGGTAAAGTGGGACTTTGGGAGGGTTTCTAGTTTAGTTTATTTGTTTGTGGCTAGGAGTGACTTTTGTACCTGTTTATAGGTAGAGGGGAAGAAGCTTGGAGAGAAGTTGAAGATAAAGGAAAAGGAGGGTTTGTAAGCAGGCTGTTAGCTTACACAAAGTATCAGCAATATTGAGTTAGAGTTGCAAATGTATGTGTTTCTAGGGAACTGTTTAGAAATGGCTCTTAAAAAAAACCCCAAAAAACAAAAAGCTCTCTGTAAGGAACCAGATCCCAGATAGGCCCCTCTATGGCCATTTACACTAGCGGCTCTTGGGTCTGCTGAGATCTATCAGGCATTCCTTCAACAAATGTTAAATGATTACTATGAGTATGGCACAACATACAGCAAGGGTTGTGTGGTTAATTGAATGTACTGACTTGATATTCACTAAAGAAAGAAAGTTTCTGTAAGAATAAGGATGCTTGGGTATAATTCTTGTGCTGGATTATGAGAGTTCAAGTGTAGTGAATTCTGACAGAACTGCTACAGTGCTTGGTTCCTGGTAGGTGTTCAGTAAGTGTTTGTGACATAATTCGTTTATTGAGCACCTCCTATCAATCAAGCACTGTGCTAGGCTCTGGGACCACACAGATAAGTTAGACAAGGTCTTGCATTTTCAGGTGTTTAGGTTTAGTGGTGGTTACAATAAAGTGATGAGTTTTATGACAGAGGTACAAACAAGGGTAGGAGGGGACCTACTCCAGAAACAACCAGATTATAGTGTGTTGAGGAGTAAATATGGACAGAGGGAGTGAAGACACTGAATGTAGACTGTTCTTTTGAGACACAGTTTGGTTAAGAAGAAAAGGAGAGAGAGGGTAGCAAATAGAGAGACAGGGTTCAGGGATTGTTTCTTAAATAATGAGAGGTTTGAACATATTGTTGTATAGAGAAGAAAGAAACAGCAAAGAGGGAAAGGGTAAAGATTAAGAAATAAAGGCAGTAATTGATGAAAAGAGATCACTGAGGGTATAGGACATGATGGGAGATAAAACTGACCAGGAGTTCTTGGAAGAATCATTGTGTGGCACTGAGAATTTTTCTGAAGCAAGAGAATTTTGGGGTGATACTAGGTCAAAATATGGTAAGCTAAGAATATGGAAGATAGTGGATAAAATAATGGTTTTTGGGTCCATGCTAGTCACGAAAGAAAATTAGGCTGCAGAGGACTGGTAAGTTGGGAGGAGACCAAATAATAGGAGTAGTAGGAATGAGGAAGTAAAAAGTCCTTAATGGGAAAATATATCTAGAGAGTGGAATATATGAATTTGAGATTTTAGAGGTAGAGTGGTTTTGAATGGTTTTTATCATTGCTTGTGGACAACTGAAATGCAGGGAAAGGTCACTGGAATTGAGCCAAGAAAGTGTTGCTCTATGGTTTATCTTCATGGATAGTTAAGTCCCTCCATGATGATACAAAGACTTGTATCAGGAGCCAAATATTCAATTTATGTTTGGAAGAAACCCGGAAGTAGGCAGAGGCCACTGATGAGACTAACAAGTAGGAGAAAGCTAGTGTTTCACTTGTCATTCACCTACCCTTCCAGATAAGGAGTTAAGTGAGAGAAGTTGTGCTAAACATTATGCGCTCGGCTTTCCCTTCTCAAAGAACTTTTAAGGGAATGAGATGGTAGACTCAGATGTTTGACCTGTGACTGTGGAGTCCAACCTGTCTCAGCAGCACCAGCTTATTAAAGGTCTAGTCTGCAGGGTAAACCAGACCAGTATAGAATTTGTGGCTAGTGAGTAACATGCAACTCCTCAGAAGCACTGAGTGGTGTAGGGATGAAGAGGGACTGAATCGCATAAAGGAGATGGAAACAATATGTTCTGGGCTGAGTAATTCCCCAGAAAGTGTGGTGAGCTGCCAATATGTCCATGCATTTCCATGGTCTTCATAAGAGCAGTAGTGAACTATAACATATAAAAGTTTATCTCCTTGAGGCCATGAAGGGAGCATCAGGTAGTGAGACTAAGTTTTCCTTGTGTCCAGGACAGATTTTGAGGTGTAGTTTTGTTTATCAATTGGCTCCAGAGTTTATATCCTGGTGGGAGAGGTATCCCAGAGGAAGAATAGTAACAAAATAGAGGCTCCCAACTTTGGAGGTACTTGAGAGGAAAACTCAGAGAAAATAGGGAATAGCTTCAAGAAGGCCCAAGCTAGGGGTGCCTGGGTGGCTCAGTGGGTTAAAGCCTCTGCCTTCAGCTCAGGTCATGATCCCAGGGTTCTGGGATAGAGCCCCGCATTGGGCTCTCTGCTGGGCGGGGAACCTTCTTCCCCTTCTATCTCTGCCTGCCTCTCTGCCTACTTGTGATCTCTGTCTGTCAAATAAATAAATAAAATCTTAAAAAAAAAAAAGAAGGCCCAAGCTATCCTGTCAAAGTAACAGTGACAAACAACAATACAAATGACAGCAGCTAACACTTACAAAGCACTTACTCTATACCAGGCAATGTTTAAGCACTTTGTGTATATTATTTTTTTCAGGAATTGCAACAATCCTGTGAGATAGGTATTAATATCCCCATTTTCCTAAAATAAGTACACATTGTTTACCCAGGATTTATTCTCACTCTGCCGCTCTACTGTGGGTCCTGGGTATGCACATTAAAGTAGAGACTGTTGCTTGGCTGAATCTTTGCAGATAGTTTTGGCTTTATAGTTTGGACCATGCTGTGGAAATTAGGTGTTGCTTTGAAGCAAACCTGATAGAAACCTTCACAGAAGTTTTTATAACATCTAAAATTATAATAATACACATATATATGCTTAGAAATATATAGACTATTTCTGGAAGGCATCATAGAAATTTTGAATAATGTTTCCCTCTAGTGAGGTTAACTGTGTACATGTATTACTGTGTACATGTTTACCATGTGCATAGATTATCCTTTTAAAACCAAAACTAAAACAAAAAATGCAGATTATAAAAATGAATAACTCTGCAAATACTCTTTTGAAAATTCCATTTCTCCCTTTCCATTTTCCCCTAAATAATGCTCTAACACTGCATGATAGGACTTAAGGTAAGGGAAGTAAATTTAATAGACATAGAGCTTGCTGCTGTAATTTTTGCCATATTTTCCTGAGAAGGCTTACTGTATCTTGTAACATTCAAAATAGTTCCATAACAAATTTCAAAAGTATACATTCTATATTTTATATTCAAAATGGAGAAAAGCATAGCTATTTTCCACCATTCTGACATATACCTTTATTTGAGTGTGGGTATAAGTAGGTCTAAGGTCTACTAGGTGTTTCCTTTAATAGAAATATTCAATTTCAGTTAGCCTGAGAGATCTAAAATAAAACAAGCCATCTTGTAACTGGCCATTCAAAAGAGTTCTCTGCACCCTTGAAATTCATTACAAATTCTCTTCAAATATTAGACCTCAACACACTGTTGCCCCATATACACTGGCCTAGTTTTGCCTGTGTCCCTTCATTTTTCTTGGTGCTATCTTGTCTTTTACCTTTAAGGTTGTATACCAAAGCCCCTAAAAATTAAAATATTTTTCTGGCTCAACCCCCTTATACAACCTAGAGCCTTTCTCTGTTTCCAGTCCAGACTCTCAACCTTATTTTAATTGTTAGGCTGTTTATTATTGTTAAGTTTCAAGGTGAATTAAATGATCTATTAGGTAACATCCACTTTAAGTCTTTGGTTCACTTAAAGCAAGTATTTCACATTCCAAAGGACAATCCTCCCTCTTAGCCATCCTTTTCCACCTTTCTTAAGATTTATAGTGTCAAAGAGTGAATATATATTTTTTTCCAGAGACATCTCAGGGAATTCATATTGTTTAAACCAAAGATATAAATTGTTAACATCAAGAGTTACATATCTGGTCCTAAAGAGGTTGATGTTTGGGTAGAGGCCTTCCTATTGTTCCCCTTTGCCCTTGTAAACAGTGATTCTTTACCAGCTGTAGGCAAGGAAAGGACCAACAAAACGGAAAGTCTATCATTCTTCTAGAACTTCCCTTGATTCCACTGTATCCCCCCAAACCCCAACATTACTTTTGCCCTCTTGAAGTTACCACTCAAAGGTGGTTTGCTCAATCTGGTCACTAGGAAGATTATAGCCACATTGTTGAAAAGACCTCCAAAATAAATATCACTTAAAGCCACTGTGTTCTTGAACTGGTGGATGCTTCTTGCTCCAGGTCCTGGGCTAAAGGCTTCACCTGATTTATTTGTACTTCCTCCAGACTAGTTGCTGCTGACCTCAGAATCAGGTTGAGATTCTGAGAAAAATCAAACCCTTATGCTTTACCCTAAGGCAAACTGTCCTTGTTACCTTAAGTGCCTGATTTTATTAGTCACTTTTTCCCCCTGGGGAAAATTAATACCATATTTAAGGAAGATAAAGTCACATGGTCTCAAGTCCAGAAGCCAATATCAGACCTTGGCTGTATATATGTGAAAGTAAAAGACAGGAAGGGCAGCTCTCTGACACTGTGGAATGGATGTCTACTAGTCAGCAAACTGCTCCAGGTTAGGGCCCTAGACTGGGAACACCATTCCAAATCAGGCTGGTTTGGAAGGATCCCCTTGCTTGGAAGGATGTGACATGATTTTTAATGAAATGGTTTCTGGCTTCTCTTCTGAATAATTGGCATGATAATGAAACAGAACAGTAGAAGGCTCTGGTAGGATGTATCATGATGTTCTTTCCTCTCCCTAGCTCCAAAAGTGATCCAACTTTAGCCTAGCTCACAGAGTCTGCTTGACCCCTGGTGTCAACCTCAATTGACAGCAAATACAAAAGCCCTCAGATGACTGAGTTACATCATTAGAAGTAGGCTGTAAAGGTCATCTAATTCACCTCATTCTTCTCTCCCTTACCCTTAGCTCCCATGTAGGATTATACCTGAAATAAGCTCTTAACTGCTGAACTTGTCAGGACTTGTCAGGAAATGTGGATTATTATTTCCACTTCAACCCAGAGAAATGAGTACAAAAAAGCAAAGGAATTTGGGGACCCACCTTTACCTGACAATTCAGCTGCACATGGGTTTAAGCTTAGAATCTAAACAGAGAGGAAGCAGTTAAGATGAGAGCATGAAGACAGAATGGGGCCTTCAAATAAGCCATTTCTGTTCTTGGAGAACAGAAATGTAGCTTTTAATGTTTTCCTGGTACCTTCTATCTACGGGAATATCTCATTTCTAAAAGAATTTTCTCCCTAAGTTCCCTGGACTTCCTTTCACTTCTTATTCCTGGCTCCCAATAACTCCCTGAGTTTGAGGGCAGAGAGCATGGGAATACACACACATACATATACATACTCTCCTGATGTTAGGAACTAGAAGGTCCTAGATAAAGTCTTTGTAGAACACTTCTCTAGTCATAGCCAACTAAAGTAATTTCAATGTGTATGTTTTTATATAAGGAATATATTAAATTGTATGATTACTGCTTTGGTATTTCAACTAATCTTCAGTTTAATGAATATGAGCTTTAGAGGAATAAAATTCTCAATGAAACTAGCAGAGCCTCCAGAATTACCACACAGGGGCTTCCAGTCGTTCCTGTGAGGGAGCATAGAGCTTTACAGGGGTGTTGTGAGCTCTGGTAGATGACCAAGAATTTTAGTAGTGAGGTTGAGAGGGTGGGAATGAGGGTATATTTTTCTTTTTGCATCTTATATTGTTTTACTAGTTATGGTGAATTCATCATAATGTAGAATTTATTAAAATTTTTGATTAACACAATGGTATGTAAAAATGAAAAAAGATAAAATGAATATTGGAAAGGAGAAAATTATTTTAAAAATACAGGTGGAAAAGATAAAAGGAGGAATGGAGAAAATATTAAAAGCTAATAGAGGAGAGAAAAGGAGAGGGAAAATGGAAGCAGAAGGACAATAGAAATGAAAAAGGAAACTGAAGCAAATGTAAAAGAAAAAAGAGTAGGAAATAATTTTAAAAAGTTTAATAAGTGAAAAAATAAAAAGAAGAGGGCATGTCAAGAAAATGCACAGAAACAATCCTGAAAGAGCATCCAATAACCAAAGTTGAAACAATTGGAACAACAAAATAGATAATGCAATACTTAATTCCAAATCATTTATTTGGATACCTGCCCCCTACTCCAGGAGGTGGAGCTTAGTCTCTTCCATTCTAAATATAGATGAGGCTTAATGACTTGATTTTTAAAAGTACAGTATGGAGGGGGATAAAAGTAACTTTATAGGGAAGAAACTTGGCAAACACACCTTGGGCAGGTAATCAAGGTGAATATTAATGGTGATAAGTCTTGTACTGCTATATATTTCCCTTTCATGACTGCATTTGCTGCATTCCAAAAGTTTTGGACCGTCATGTTTTCATTATTGTTTCCATGTATTTTTTATTTCTTTTTTAATTTCATGGTTGGTTCATTCATTCTTTAGTAGGATGTTCCTTAATCTCTATGTATTTGTGATCTTTCCAAATTTTGTCTTTTTTTTCTTGTGATCGACTTCAAGTCTCATAGCATTGTGACTGGGAATGATGCTTTGTATGATCCCAGTCTTTTTGTACTTGTTGAGGCCTGATTTGTGACCAAGTATGTGATCTATTCCACAGAATGTCACATGCACTCAAAAAGTATATGTTGGCCGACTGAAGGCAATAATAGAAAGTGTATTTTCCTGCTTTAATATGAAATGTTCTGAATGTATCTTTTTTTAAAAAGATTTTATTTTTTTTAACAATTTTATTTATTTATTTGACAGACAGAGATCACAAGTAGGCAGAGAAGCAGGCAGAGAGAGAGGAAGGCAAACAGGCTCCCTGCTAAGCAGAGAGCCCGATTCGGGGCTCGATCCCAGGACCCTGGGTGGGATCATGACCTGAGCCAAAGGCAGAGACATTAACCCACTGAGCCACCCAGGCACCCACTGAATGTATCTTTTAAGTCCATCTGTTCCAGTGTGTCATCCAAAACAGTTGTTTCCTTGATTTTTCTGCTTAAATGATGGGGTGTTAAAACCCTCTACTATTATTACTATATTATTGTGTTATTATCAATGAGTTTCTTTATGTTTATTATAAATTGTTGTATATGTTTGGGTACTCCCAAGCTGGGAGCATAAATATTTACATTTGTTAGATCTTCTTGTTGGATAGACCCTTTTATTATGATATAGGATCCTTTTCATACTGTAACTCTTGTTACAGTATTTGGTTTAAAATCTTGTTTGTGTGATATAAGTATGGCTACTCCAGCTTTCTTTTGACATCCATTTACATGGTAAATATTTCTCCATACTCCTGCAGGTGACTTTAGGTCCAAAATGAGGCTCTTTTAGGCAGCATATAGATTGGTCTTGTGTGTGTGTGTGTGTGTGTGTGTGTGTGTGTGTGTGTGT